>JACJUY010003565.1:0-23310 GCA_014220935.1 Platorchestia sp. MABIK
CTCACCTGCTCCTCACCTGCTCCTCACCTGCCCCTCACCTGCCTCTCACCTGCCCCTCACCTGCCCCTCAGGTCGAGCCGAGCCGGCGCCATGAGCCGCAAGGACGAGCGGAGCCTGCTGAGCAGCTCGGTGGAGGAGGCCCCCCGGGACCCCGGTATCGCGGCCCACCACACCTCCAACGCCGAGGACTACGAGGGGCACCGCGCCCACTCCGTCTATGTGGGCTACCAGCTGCCCAGCTCCATGCAGCACAGGAAGCGGTCCCGGCACCGCCACCACCGCCACCACCACCACCATCACAAGCAGCCCAACAACAAGTCCAATGATGGCCCGAGTGAGTAATTAAATGAAGGCACTAATTTAGTAATTTAATGAGGGCTCGAGTGAGTTGTCGCTTTGTGGTCACACTTTCGAATGAAATGCACTGGGTTTTCGTTCGTGAGTGGGTTTTAAGATTTAATTCGTAGTGTTTCTGTTGGTTTTGTGTGTGTCTTAACAGGAGGTGCATGGGTTTGAGTTTGAAAAAGGAAATCAACGTTCTTCACATCGCATTTTGTTTCTCATTGTTAGGGTCGAATTTTTTTCGGTAGCCCGAGAATACCTAACGTTTTATTTTTTCACGAGTTGGAAGTCCACTGGCGTACAACATTTGATGATAGAACAGAGTTTTGCAACAACAATTAGCTGAGCGGTGTTTTCTAGCGTTGCTACCGAAATTCCATCAAGTGACTGTCACCCACAGGCATCTGGGCAGCAATGAAGTATGTACTGCTAGTCTCACTAGTCAGCAATGAAGCATGTACTGCTAGTCTCACTAGTGCTCACTAGCCTCACTCATACTCACTAGTCTCACTAGTAATCACTAGCCTCACTTACACCACCACTACTATCTCCTGCGCCTTCGCATGAAAGGAAAAAAGAGATACAGGAAGTAAAAGAATTAAGCACATTCGCTGTCACCAGTATACGCACAGGTAAATTCACATTACTTACGAGTGCGTGCATTTAATCAATAGAACGTTCGTTTTGCATTTGTAAAAAGACAACCTAGATTCGGTGATCATTTTTACTATTATTGCGAATTATTCTAATGACGATGCTGTGGGATAAGGCCTTACATGCCATCATGGCCATTTTTTATGCATTACATTACTTTAATGCTTGTATAAAATACATTTAAATCAAATTTTTCCGCCTACCGATCTCTCCTAAGTTCCTGTTAGATCTTGCGTCAGAGATTAGACCACTGAGATTCTCTATTCAATATCGGTCACAGCTTACAAATGCTCGATGAGTACGAGCTGAAGCGAAATTTTCCGGGAGATGCTTCTAGCTAATATGTTTAGTCCTCAGTCGGAGAGCATTTCCGGACGGAGATTGTTCAAGGCATGCGGTTGCCTCAATTTCAGGGGTTACCTCTTCAAACTGTAAACAATTTACAACAATTTAAAGCAATTTAAAACCATTTAAAACAATTTAAAACCATTTAAAACAATTTAAAACCATTTAAAAAAATTTAAAACCATTTAAAACAACTTAGAACAATTTATAACAATAAAACATAGTTATCACTACTTTAATTTACCATCTGATACCTAACTAAATGGCACATTTACTTCATAACTCCCACGAGATCCACGAACAAATCTTATTCGCAAGAATTTTCAGGATGTCCAAGACGTGATCTGAGAACATTACGTGCTCACATTCTTGGAGCTGCCGTCAGTTTTTATGTGGGTTAGAGCAGGTCCGGTGAAGGCGCCTCACTGCTGGGGGTTGCTGTTACAAAACACACACCAGCACAAAGCTCTACAGACAACAGCCATCTCAGCGTGATGTACCTCTCCCGCTTTTGTGTGGAGCAGCCACTCGATAGTGTTGGTCGGTCTTGGCTTTTTGATGTCTTCTTGCGCTTTCACTCAACTGATTTGTTGGAGCACAAAATGTGCTTTTAGCCAAACTTCTTTCAAAGGTTGCACATTAATGCCTTCTTGCGTCTTCACTCGACTATTGGTCCAATGAAGAGCATACTGAATTTGTTAGAAATGTACCTTGAGTTAAATTTCTTTCAATCGTTAGTGGCTTTTTGCGTCTTCACTCAACTATTGGTCCAATGAACGGCCAACTGAATTTGTAAAAATTTACCTTCAATCAAGCTTCTTTCAATCGTTGCGCTTGCACATCGAGGAAATATTATTAAATACAAACGCTGTGTTATTTCTACGAGCGCCTGTCCCATTTCCAACAAATTGTTCTTTCAGTGACGGCACGTTGGGCTCTAATTTACTATCTGTTGGCTTGCTTCGCTCAAAGCTAATTACTAGTTCGGGAATTTGATCTATTACCCAACTATACTTATCGCTGTCGCGTAGTTGGAGTATACGTTAAACTTAATCATCATTTAAATTATCTTTATTCGTAACTTGCTAGGAGCGTCGTTTGTATTGGATGTAGGCTTCTTCTTTGTTTATCTGCCTTGTAAATTTTGTAACTGAAATTTCTGGCTCCACTCGCTGAATTCTAATATTTAGAATATGCATCCACTGCAAGCATGTACATTGTTATAAATAAGACATTACAAATCACCTTAATATTCTAACATTGCACAATTCAGTATTGCGGCGGAATGACTAATGAGGCTTCAATGGCATGCCATTAAAAGTATGTATGTATATAAATATGTATATATATAGTGGCAGGCATCACGGATTCTCTAAATTAAGTCAACATTGAACACAGGTGGCGTGTCGTGTGGGGTCAGAATTATTAACAAATATTTGCGATGACAGTTTTTGACTCGTCGCCTTTACTGCACTATCAGTAAACCAGACAGGGCATTGTGCTTCGGCCTATAAAATTAAGAATCACAAAAATTTTACGGTGATTTTGCCGCCTGTGTGTTAAAAATTGCTGTTTCAAAGTACAGAATTGGGAACCAAGAAGTGTCAAAAAGAATACTTTGAACGGTTTGGCTGGAGCTGTGTCAAATTTGAGATGTTCCAAGTAATTTCATGAAACTATTCCGTGCACCAAGTAATTTCGTGAAACTATTCCGTGCACCAAGTAATTTCGTGAAACTATTCCGTGCACCAAGTAATTTCGTGAAACTATTCCGTGCACCAAGTAATTTCGTGAAACTATTCCGTGCACCAAGTAATTTCATGAAACTATTCCGTGCACCAAGTAATTTCATGAAACTATTCCGTGCACCAAGTAATTTCATGAAACTATTCCGCGCACCAAGCAATTTCATGAAACTATTCCGTGCACCAAGTAATTTCATGAAACTATTACGAAATTTTGTACAAGATTTGTTTAAAGCGTACTTTCGGCATGTTTTTTGCACACACGCGGCAAAAATCGCGTAGCTGTGAGGTCTGAATGTGATGTGCCATTCCCCCTTGACTCAGCCATCACCAATAATGTGGACAAGAAAGCAAGGGGTGAGTTTTGAGTTTTTCTCTGGTTTTATCTTATTTTTTTGCTTATCTTTTGGAGCAAGAGCATACCTTTAGTCAAACGTGCCTTGCTTGCCTTCCGCTCTAGCGGTCCTTTTTTGCTGAGATACATACTAGTCACGTAGTAGTCTCATGGTAGTGTCGACACTAGTAGTCACGTGCCGTAGTAGTGAGGGGACGAACGGTAGTGAGCATATTTACCTCAACGTTTCTACTTTTAAGCGTAACTCCGTTAACCGATCATTACAAAATGTTGAAGTAGGTGAAGATTTCGATTGTCCATAGAATAATATGTACAATAGATATCTTCCTGTTGTTTAAGCTCTCCCGGCGTGTTCTGGTCAGTGTACTTCCTGGCGTTTCTCAAGGTTTAATAATAAAAAGTCGGAGACAGCATCAATAGAACTTGCCTGCAAGTCTGATACTGAACATTAATAGGAATTGCCTAAAAGTCTGACACTGAGTATAAATAGGACTTGCCTAAATGTCTGAAACTGAGTATAAATAGGACTTACCTAAAACGTCGACAAGACGACGTTTCAACCATTGCTTTACCTCTCGTAAAGTTTGTTACAGATCTTATGCTTCTAAAATTACAATTTTCGCAAAGATTCCTCTTGTATAGGGATAGATCGTACTCTTGAGTTTGTCTTTATGCTGATACCAGACCAATGTGTCTAGATTACAATGTTTGGCTCCAACGAATGTACTTTAGTAGAAATTAAATTTTTTATACTTGGTGTCAACCTAGTCCCAGTTAGGCATGTGGTGAACATTCCCTGTGTGAGTCGACTGAATCAAACCCGTTATATTCTTCGGTTTCTCACTCCAAACAACGGTACATCATTCTCTAGTTGTTCAGTTATTCTCACTCCCATTGTACTCGGAAACGTTGATATTTTTTCATGGATCCTTGATTTCTTCAATGGTGTTTTTCAAAGCTATTCTGTTTCATAAAAGTGTCATGTATTATTATTGATATTTAAGACTTTTTTGGGACATCAGTGTCTCAAGCGTGGCCAACACGACGAGCCATGGATTTGCATCTTGTATCGCGACCAAATTAGCATTTGCGTCTTGTATCTCAATCGAATTAGCGATCTTTCGTTCGTAGTTAACCAGCGTCGGTAGCTTAAATAATTCCCCCCTGTAATACTACAACACGCTGGGCACTTTGAAATGTAGAAATAGGCCGGTTAAATTGGCCAGTGACATTCCAGCTATTCTCCCTTAATTATAGGATTGATTTGAATAATCCGTTTTGATGACTTCACATGTGCTACATGAATGTACGTAGTATTTAAAAAATCAGGTCCAGTACCGCATAGAACTCTCACTTGCTACTTTTCACATCCTATTAAAATTGACCTCATTTGAAATGCTTCGATGAGTTACGTTTGAAAATCAAAGGATAATACACGAATAACTATGCTCGCTACTGTAGTACGTACATACCTTAGTACATAGAACCTCCGTGCCCTGGTGTCCTGAGTACATAGTACCTCCGTGCCCTGGTGTTCTGAGTACATAGTACCTTCTTCTCTGATAACTTCATAGTTTTTGCCTTTTGGCGCTTTAGCAACCGTAAAAGGTAGTGATGCGCTGCCTGGTGTGGTGCGCTGCCTGGTATAGTGCTCAATCCCCTGAGCAGATTCTGACGTTTTTGTTCGCATTGGTTTTGGTTCTTTTCATTGCACTCAAAATATATCTTGTCTAAGAATTATATGCTTATTTTAATTTAAATGTAAGTGAGGAATTTGTTTTATTTATATCAAAACTTGCTGTTTTGAGAGGTTGACGTTACTTACTGGGTTGCATGTCGTTGGGAACTTTTAGCATCTTTTCTCGCGTGCAACTCTTTTTTTCTCAACATTCGAGCTCTCCGTTATTATGCATGCAACTCAAAGAACTCCGTTCTGTTTCGCTTCAACGTGACATGAGTCACACCTGTTGGAACTGCTCCTGTTGGACCTGTTGGAACCTGTTGGAAGTGTGTGTTGCTGCTCTTGGAGCCTTCTTTTATCTCTGTTTTGCTCACTCAGCAAATCTGCGCTGCCTCACCATTCCGTTTTGCTTGGCTCCGCTCGACACTACCGTCAGGTCTCGACGCTACTGTTCACTATATCTCCTCTCCTGCTCATCGAAATCATGACGTTACACGAGTGGTCGGAGATTTCACGCCATTTGTGATGAATCTTGAATCGAAGGGGAGAGTTAGTAGGCCTTCTTTTTGTAGAAATAAAATGTTGGATTTTTGTTTTGTTAGGGATCTTTTTCCTCGGTCCACTTCTGTCCTGTCTTTCAGTACCTACAACTTCCTTCTTCAACTTTAATCTTGTTTCACAAACTTCTTTCTTACCTTACTGTTTCTATGCCCCATTTGCATAGATTCTGCGTACCCTTATCTCCATACTAAATGGTGCCTTCCTCTCTTTGGAACGTTTTTTCGCTGTTAGGGAGGCTTAAACTAACATCTAATCTATAATCAAAGGGAGGAAACTAAACAAATCACAGTGTATTATTGATTTCACATGAAACAGATATGATCAAGCTTCGCAAAATCTTGAGATACTTTACATCTTGAGATGCGGCGAAACTTTTTCTGTCGAATGAATGTGTGGAAAAATTCAGTTTCATTCAATTATGCTTGATACGACAGAAAATATTGGCATAGTCGAGCTCATTTTGACTGCCTGTTGAGTTTTAAGAGGCATTCTGCAGAAACCAAGTTTTTACCCTCCTCCGCTTCCCTGCATCCTACTGCAAACGTTTATTTTTCTGCAACACGAAGAAAAATCGTCTAGATTCCAACAGGAAGTGTGGGCATTGAACATCACAGCTGAGACTGAAGGTGATGTTTAGTGACATGTTCAGGTTCACCATAACTTTTGAATTGGTGATCTTAATCTATTATTAGCTGCTTCATTTTCTTGTTTTTACTCTGCCATATTCTAGTGAGGGCTGATTGTTCTGATAAGCCTACACACGCCGCACATCAAAATCCTTTACGAGTATTGCCTCCTCCATCTCCGCTACGTCCAGACAGCGCCGTGACGTGTGTTACGGAATGTTGGAGTAGGTGAAGAATATTATTATGAATATTATTCTATTGTCCATAGAATAATTGTATTGTCAAAAGAAAATCCTATTGTCCATAGAATATCCTATTGTCAATAGAATATTCTACTGTCCATAGAGTAATATTCATAACATAACACGGCAGCACTTTTTTCAAATCAGAGTCCAGTCAGCGAGGCGTTAGTTTGAAAATATCGTGCCCAATTTTTTGTTAGCGCCTGGCAGTGAAAACAGGCAACTGGAATTTTTGTTAGCGTGTGTTTGGTAATGAGAACATACAACTATCTTTTTCGTTAACGTATTAATTCCCTTAATCATTGAAACCGTCCTTTTACAGTGGAGGACCCCAGCACACGAGTGCAGTTCCTCATCGGCGAGGAGCAAGATGACGGCAGCTCGCATACCGTCCACCCGATCTTCTCTGAGATGGAGACGCTGGTCACTGTTGATGGCCAGTACCAGTGGAAGGAAACTGCGAGGTGGGACCTCTGTTAGGATCTTTATATTCTAGATAGTTAATATTCCATCATCGCTTAGTACCAGTGGAAGGAAACAGCCCGGTGGGGCCTCTGTTACGATCTAGGTCATTAACCGTCCACCCGATCTTCTCTGAGATGGAGACGCTGGTCACTGTTGATGGCAAGTACCAGTGGAAGGAAACTGCCAGGTGTGGCTTTTGTTAGAATCTAGATCTCAATCTTTCCTCCATCAATGACCCCTTCGGCTCTATGTATTTCTCCATTTACCCCAAACTCCCATTCAAGACCCACGTACTTTCGTTGTATTTTCTGTCTCTCACATTTTACAGATTGAAATTTTATTGAATTATTTTCTAAATTATCAGGTACTTCAATCATTTACCCCTGACTGTGTGATTTTTACCCCCTAAGGGTAAATTTACTCCTGGTTGAGAGTCTCTGATCTAGATCATTAATATTTAATCATCGTTATCAGTGTTAAGGTTTCATGATTATTTCTTCCGATTATTTCATTTATGAGCATCAGTATCAGTTATAGACGTTGCATTTTCACACGACCATAATTATGCTCTTTTAGCAATAATATCGAGACGGTATACACTGCTCTCAATCTCCTATGAGGTTTATTATACTAAAATATTATAATTCATTTAATGAATAATATGAGACAATTATTTTTTTGGGTAAATTGATCAGGTAAGTCATACGGCGAGCGTTTCGAATACATGAATATATCCATATGTTCAAGGTAATTAATTATCCGTGCATGTTGTGCATCATCAGTATCATTTCATGGATATCGTCTCTTCTTTTCCATTCCTCGCTTTGTGTCTTTTTCTAACTCACGCAAGAAAATTTAAAGACATGAAAATTTTTTATTTCACCAGTGAAATAGGCGAATAAT
Source organism: Platorchestia sp. MABIK (assembly GCA_014220935.1). Lineage (NCBI taxonomy): Eukaryota > Metazoa > Arthropoda > Malacostraca > Amphipoda > Talitridae > Platorchestia > Platorchestia sp. MABIK. The sequence goes on from JACJUY010003565.1 coordinate 7,920, forward strand.
GGTACGCTACATATCATGAAGCTATAGAAAAAAAGCTACATTACACATGGTTGTTGTGTAGTGGTGTGTGAACCACACTTGTGTAGAGGTGTTGTGAGAACCACAACAGCTCTGTGTGTGTGTTTGTTTGATTACCAGGTTGATGGTAGTTACTTGGTTCATTTTCTACTTTATCGAACATTATTGATAGGTGGCCTATGAAATATTTTCTGCCAGAGTCCAGAGAAAAGATGCAGTAAAAATTTTTTGCGCGGAAATGCAACTCAAGTATTACTTCCAGCGAGTAATTTTCCTTCTTTTCATGTTGGATTTCGAACGCTTCATGGACGGTAGATATGTTCCTTAGCCAATTGACTGCGATGGGTTCAACTGAAGTTCGCATTCAACTGAGATTTAAATTCAAAAGTAATTAGAAATTTTATAAATACCAAACATTTACCATTTTATAAATACCGTTAAATGCCGTAAGGTTCAAAAGCTTGTTAAAACTTTTTCAAACGACCCATCGATGAGTTGTTTCTCAGTCAACGTGTTAAGAAGGGGTGGTAATACCCACTGTTGCTTCTTGAAAGGTAACAATACCCTTCTTGACGGCATTGTTCACAAGTCAGGCTTGGGTTAAATACTGGGATACTTCTCAGCTGCTTGTGGGGTATTGTGGATACTTCTCAGTTCTCTAATTTCTCACCTCGTCCTATCTGTGTCATGGAAGTGGCCCTGGAATTGAAATCCTGCATGAGTGTTCACGTCGTTTTTAATTTCCCTTCTATTTGATTTATTGTCGGAGATGCGCTGCCTCTTTTGTCAGCTGCACGAGGCTGTGCTCACCGACGGTTCTTGGAAAATCTTGCGTTATCACAGCTCGCTTGAATCATGTCTTCACTTTACTGAATGTACCGAATGAACTACGGTTGCATTACATGTGAATTAATTGCATTTGTTGCATTGCATTAATTGCATTTATTCGGATGAATTAGATTTAGACTGAATTACATTTACTGAAAGTTCCTTTATCTTGGTTTCCTAATAATACAACATGCTTCTCAATTGTAAACTTGACAGAGCTCAGAAATGATGTCCTTTATGTGGCAAGGAAGACAGATCTTGATTTCAATTATTGCCTACTCGAACCACTATGGACAGCCCTGCAAATAATGCATGATGGTAACGATGTTGAGCTACAAGTGTGAAGAGTGCGATAACTATGTATCCTTGCAAATAATGCATGTTGTTTAGTTACGAGTGTGAAGAGTGCGATAACTATGTATCCTGGCAACTAATGCATGATGTTGAGTTACGAGTGTGTTAAGAAGGGAGCGATGAATAGCCGTGCAAATAATGCATGATGGCAGCGAACTTAAGTCACGAATGTGTTAAAAGCGATATCTATCCCTGCAAATAATGCACGACGATAACTTACGAGTGTGTCAAGAAAAGTACGATAACAAACCCTGGCGTTGCAGATGGGTGAAGTTCGAGGAGGACGTCGAGGAAGGAGGCGAGCGTTGGTCGAAGCCTCACGTGGCAACGCTGTCGCTGCACGCGCTGTTCGAGCTGCGCAGCTTCCTCATGAAGGGCGTCGTGCTGCTCGACATGGACGCGCAGATGCTCGAACAGATCGCCGAGCTCGCCATCGAGGCGCTCGTCAACAAGAAGCAGCTCGAGGAGGAGAACAAGGAACTGGTGAGCAGCTGCGGTGCCTTACTTCTCGGCGCCTGTGGGGTTATGTGGATACTTCTCAGTTGCCTGTTGGATCTTAATAATACTACGATGCTGCGTTATGCCTTGATGGTACTCTGGGGCTGTTGTGTGGGGATGTATGATACATAATTATTGCATGATGGCGTGTTGTACGTATACTGATGTGTTGAGTGCTGTTGTGTACTGATTTGATGTGCACTGATGAATGTGTGCGTGTATGCTCTAGTGTGTACTGATAGTTATTGATGTGAACCGATGTTCAGCATACTTATGGACTTTGAACTAATATCTACCGATGTTTACTAAGTTTTCCTGATTTGTTGTTTACTGATGGGGCTGCGTAGTAATGGGATGTGATGTGTGCAGCTCAAGGACGTCATCATGCGGAGACACAAGCATCTGTACGAGCGCAGCGGCAAGGACAAGAGCATGTCCAACTTGCCCCTCATCCGCAGCTTGGCAGAGATCGGCCGCAACCACAGCAGCTCAAAAAGTAAGGCAGTAAGAGCATGCGCCTGGCAGAGATTTCTTGCGGTTCCCTTCTCTTCTTCTGCAACGCGGGCGCCCTTGTTAGTTGGTTACAACTCTTTACAGCGCATGCGCCACAATGGCGTCGGAGCTCAGGCTTGGTTATTTAGAACTGGCGGGTGCCACTTTTCTGTGAAGAACAACAGGATTTTTCTGATACTTTTTGATGGATGGAATGAAAATGCGAGGGAAGTCACTGATTTGGAAGAAAGCGGTCTAAATTACACGTTTATTGTTGAACTAAAATAGAGATTTACTCCGAATTGTTTCCAATATCTTTAGCGTAATTGTAGGCTACGAATGTGATGATTCATTTGTGCAGATACAAACTGCCGTCTCTCACGTCAAACTTTTCTTGCACTTGATATCTAGGGAATAGAATGAGGTACTTGACACATCCTTCAATATCTGTCTTCTCTTTCTCTCAATGATCTTCACAACAAGCGCTTTAGTCAAACTAAGCTTTGGTCGTTCTTAGTTTGTGAGATAAGCCTTAAAGTTCAAAAAATACGCTTGGCAATTGAACTTATGCTGTGGGCAACATCCTTGACCAGTTCTTGGACAGTTCTTTACGTGTAGTACAAAATTACTGTATTTGAATTTGGCCTTAGTTCTTTATGTGTAGGACAAAGTTAATGTATTTGAATTACAAGTTCTCAGTTAATCACTGTTTTCAGGTGGAAAAATTTCTAATTCAGTTGACCACTGTAAATATTCTGTGTTAGAATCGCTTGAGGTTCTTTGATCTATAGTTAAAAAATTTTGCTCTCAACTGTGTAGTGAAATCTAGAGTAAATCTTGTAGAGTGAAATCGTGTCAACAAGTCTCAAGCTGTAGTACTTGTACGGCACAACGCGCTCAAACGAGTTATGTTGAATGCATCAGTTGAATCGCACTCCAACTTTGGTTGAGACGCATATACTTGAGTGTTATTGCGCTTTTACTTTGGTTGAGACACATATACGTGAGTTGAATGGCGCTCTAACTTTGGTTGAGACACACTCATGCGCGAGTTGAATGGCGCTCTTACTTTGGTTGAGACACATATACGTGAGTTGAATTGCGCTCTAACTTTGGTTGAGACACACTCATGCGCGAGTTGAATGGCGCTCTAACTTTGGTTGAGACACACTCATGCGCGAGTTGAATGGCGCTCTTACTTTGGTTGAGACACACTTGCGTGAGTTGAATTGCGCTCATACTTTGGTTGAGACACGTATACTTGAGTTGAATTGCGCTCTAACTTTGGTTGAGACACTCATGCGCGAGTTGAATGGCGCTCTTACTTTGGTTGAGACACATATACGCGAGTTGAATTGCGCTCTTAGTTAGGTTAACAATTGCGCATTGCTATGTTGATCATGTGTGGCGCATGTGGCCGCCGAGGCTTGGCGGCAATGGTGATTGGTTGTTAGCGCTGTGACATGCAGTTTGTGCCTTGGATGTTCTAATGCATTCTGCTCTCGGTGTGCAGCTTCTTGATTTAACCGCTTTATAAAATCATCTACTGGTGATGGTTGCTTTCATTCTGCAAACTACTTTTCTGAGTCGAGTCGGTTCATACATCGGTGAGAATCTCAAAATCGAGGGTAGTTCTGCGGTACCGTTTTTTTTTCTTTTGGATTGTATCAGGGCTGACATTTTATGCCCATCACTTAAATTTTCCACGTTGAATTTCAGGTGAGTATTTTCCAATCAAACCATTTGAAGATGATTTGATCACTCACGGGCAGGTATGGCAAACTTTGTTTATGCGGAGTTCAAAGATTTTTCTCCTCGCACGAAAAAGCGAATCTTCGGACGCGTGGGCACCACCGATGGAATCGCACGCAGGCGGTCCGACCCACATTGAAATTAACCCATTTCAGCCCAAATTTTTTACTCATATTCCCAATATTACAACCGCTGTTGTAAGACTGACACTGGCAACAGCTTATCACCAACACTAGAATGGGGACGGAACTGCCGCCCAGCAGAAAGCTTTAAAAAAAACATTAGGGCATAAATTCGACGAGAAAAAAAGCATGGCTGGCCTTTTTAGCGAGTGTGCCACATACATTTGGCACGTGGAGTGGTTAAGGGTTAATAAACGTTCGAGTGCAATGGGGACCGTCTGTGTCGTGTTGTTAGTCTGTGATTTCAGTAAGACAGAGACCGAACTCTCTGACTGCCAGTTCGAGATATGTTGGTCCTAGCGTTTCGTAATTTCCAGGCTCTGATACATTAAGGTACTAACGAAGTTTTTGGCCCACAATCTTCCAATTCATTAGGGCTAACGAAGTTTTTGGCCCACAATCTTCCAATTCATTAGGGCTAACGAAGTTTTGGTCCGAAATCTTCTAATACATTACGGTACTAACGAAGTTTTGGCCCAAAATCTTCTAGTACATTAGGGCTAACAAAGTTTTTGGCCGAAATCTTCTAATTCATTAGGATACTAACGAAGTTTTTGGCATAAATCTTGTCAATTTGGATTATTCAGTCCAGTTCATTTACGTCAACATTTTTAACACGCTTTTCTTCGTAGATGGGTTATCAGTTTCATTTAATAAAACTGTTTCGGTGTTGTCACAGCTCCATCAGTCGATATGGGTTACACGGTACTGCTCGAGTCGAGTCTGGAGTAAGAGCTCTAGAACTACATGTGATTTTCATTCGTACTGAGTCGTCGATGGAGCCAAAATCATGCCTGCATGGTTTATCTGAAGCAGTCGCAAAAAAACTTAAGTATGTGAAAGATTTTTCTGCTCCGGAACGGACAAAAATAGAAAGCGCTGAATGCAAATTAAATAGCTCATCTTTTTTTACGATCATATTGCCTAAGCTCTCCTTCGATTGAAAAACTCCAACTAGAGACAAAAGACCGACAACGTTTATGGTGTTCAAAGTTTATGATCAGCATGTGAATGCCACAAAGATTAGTTCAAGTTGATTAACTAGAGACTAAAGACCGACAACGTACGTCAATGATATTCAAAGTTCGTTAACAACGTATGAATACCACAAAAATTAGTTAAGTGATTAATAAAGCCAGAATGTTCCAACTAGAAACAAAAGACCGTCAACGTTAATGGTCGAGACAAAAGACCGACAACGTTAATGGTATTTAAAGTTCTTTAACAACATATGAATCCATCAAAGATTAGCTCAAGTAGATAAATAAAGTCAGAATGATGTTGTGAAGGACGCGTTACGATCTCTCTTAACCCTGGCCGCCTCACAGTCCACGAACTGATGGACCTATTTTCGGGTGTCCGCCACTCGTTCCACGGCGGCCACCATGACGACGAGGACCTTGACCACCATGAGTCGGCAGCAGACCACCCTGACCACCCCGTAGACGTGGGGCCCGCATTTGGCAACCTGCTGACGGTGCCGGGGGCGGCCCCGCCCCCCAATGACCCCGCCGGCCTCAGGCCAGGTGGCGGTGGGTGTTCACGTCTTTACCACCTCGTTCGTTGCTTCGTCACCGCGTGTAGCCATCGGCGTACCCAGAACTGCATCGCCATCCCAAAATTTAAAATGAGTTTCAGTTCAAATGCGAATGAATTTCAAAATTTAAAACGAGTTTCAGTTCAAAGGTGAATGGTGCTTTGCTACCCCAAATAAGCATCGCCATTCCAAAATTTAAAATGAATCGCAGTTAAAAGGCGAACGAACCTTACTTAAAATGAGCGAATTTCAATTCAAATGCGCTTAAAATGAATTTCAATTCAAATGCGCTTAAAATGAATTTCAATTTAAATGCGCATGGCGCGTTGTAGTCCCTATATATAGATATAATAGCTCGAATTGAGGAAGAATGCAACACAAGTTGTAGTTTGTGGTGCCACTGTATTGAGGAGACCCTAGTACTCACTGTTGAGACTCCACTGAGCCTGCTTTGTTCCTTGTTGAATAAAATCTAGTGCTCAAACTATCTGCGTATCATGAATTCATGAGTTCATTAAAGTTTTCAAAGCCCTTTTATTGTTGTCAGAGAGACACATGATAGCAGATGCAAAAATCCAGCGCTTGTAACTATGAGCAATCCTTGACTATCTTGCATTGACATTGCAATTGCCACGTAGAAAGTTCAATTTTCTGGTCCCTTGAATGACAAGAGAAGAGCTCGGCTGAATGTGCATGAAAGAAAATGAAAAGAAGAAAAACAGTTTATTTCCAACAAGCGCTGGCGACCCCGGTAAAAACGTTTCCGTAAAATTATTATTCCAACAAAGATGATGCGATACAAAAAAAACATCATTGGTGGTTTTTGTGTTAAAAAAAAAGAAAAGAAGAAAAACAGTTTATTTGCAACAAAGATGATGCGAAACAAAAAACACATAATTGGTTTTTAAGCTGAGACGAGGCCGGGCACAGCGGTCTCTGGATACGCCGATGACCACGACAAAGTTTGACGCGAGGCCTGACGGTATCTCGTGTGAACTTAGAGCAGTGCTGCTGCCGTACTTTACTTTTGTGACTCGTTTTGCTGCTGAAGTTTCTTGAGTTCCTGACGATGGCTTTAATAGGTCTTAGCTGCTTACTCCCTCTCCCTCAGTTGCATCGTTCTTGCATACCAGTATTGCGCTCACTTCTGTAGATGACCATGCCATCGTAGTCAGGGGACCCCGTTATTCCTAATTATTGATCATCAAAAGGGAAATTTCTCTGTACTGAACGTAAGCAAAACTACAATCATACGTGAGCCATTCCGGTATCGATGACGCTTGGCTTTCGAATGAAGGTGACAGGAACGAACATCCGAGTGCTATAGTTGATATCTAACGTTGAAACATTTCACCGGCAAGAGGAGATTGCTATGTTGATTTTTTTCTCGTATGTATTAAGCAGTGTTCACACGATCAATATTACTGACAATGTTTACTAATAGTGTCAATATATTGATCGTGTGAACTCGATACTGTCAATATCCGATACTGTCAATAAAAATTCTGTCAGTACAAATTGATCGTGTGAACTCGACACTGTCAATATCCGATACTGTCAATAAAAACTGTCAGTACATATTGATCGTGTGAACTCGATACTGTCAATAAAAATACTGTCAGCACATATTGATCGTGTGAATTCGATACTGTCAATATCCGATACTGCCAATAAAAATACTGTCACATATTGATCGTGTGAACTCGATACTGTCAATATCCGATACTGTCAATAAAAAAACTGTCAGTACATATTTATCATGTGAACTCGATACTGTCAATATCCGATACTGTCAATAAAAATACTGTCAGTACACACTGATCGTGTGAACGCTGCTTTACGGAGTTTCCATGATGCGCTACGCGCAGTCCAGCTGCTCGTGGTCACACAGAGATAGTTTTTATGTGTGTTCACTGCTGTGTATCGACGTCCTTGTGTTCTTCGCACGCACCTCCACTCGGCCACTCGGTTTTGCCCACCGTTATCACGACGTAGTGTAGAAATCGATTTAAGCTCTCAATAAAATCGAACTTCAAATAGGTGGGTAGCAAACGATGAAGCAATTTCACCGGGATTTTGCAATCCAAACAAGACGCGTTTAGCAGGCGACCAGAACTTTCGTTGTGAAATACTGCTTAGGGCAAATTATCAAAGCTTAGGGCAAATTATCCTTAAAGTAATTTCTGCACCGTGTGCACCTCACTGGCCTCACAAGTGAAGTGTATTCAACTTTGTTTACGTGCGGTGTAAGAGCCTTGTGTGGTCATCTCTGTTGAGTGTTACGCTGCATCTCGCATCCGCCACTCCTGCGAAATGGTTGGTGTTGCTCTGGGGCTTGCAGGAGGCGTGGTGCAAGCCCTTTTTTGCACAAGGCGCACCACCACGTAGTGTAACACAAGGCGCACAAGCCTGATGTAACACGCCGCACCATTGCCGCACCACCGCCGCACCACCGCCCTACCGTCTGCCCAGACGCTGGGTCGCGGCTGCTGCTACTCCGCCAGTCGAGACTTTTTAGTGAACTTGAGACTCTTTATTAAACTTGGGACTTTTTAGTTTATGTGGGACTTTTTAGAATACATGGGACTTTTTAGTTCATTTGGGACTTTTTTGTAAACTTGGGACTTTTTAGTAAACTTGGGACTTTTTAGTGAATTTGGGACTTTTTAGTCAACTTGGGACTTTTTAGAATACGTGGGACTTTTTAGTATACATGGGAGTTTTTATTCAATTTGGAACTTTGTGGTAAACTTGGGACTTTTTAGACAGCTGGGGACTTTTTGTTAACTTGGGACCTTTTAGTCAACTGGGGACTTTTTAGTGAAATTGAGACTTTATAACGACCTTTATTTCGCAGAATTTATGGGTGGAGCTTTTCAAGTGCCACTTATACGGCATTTATATTTAGCATTTTTCGTTCGTAGTGCTTCTAATTATTCTCATTGTGCGTAGAAATCATCGATTCTGGTCTTCTTCATTTGACAAGTGGAGATTTCTTTCGAAGCGAAGAGCTTTCTGCGCTTTGCTCTTCCTGTAATTAGTTCCTTCTTTTCATGCAGCTTTAACTGAACGAAGTTCATCCATTGGATACCGCGAAAATTGTGTTTGGGTCTTAGGAATTGGAATTATCATGGTGATTTGTTGTGAAACTCGCTGCCCATCGTTCTTGTTGCCTGCACCTCTTCTTATGTATGCGTAGCTTTGTCGCCTGTTGCACTTTATCTGTTTCATATGATTTCATGCTTGCCGTAAAATATGTATACCCATTAGAGCGGAAATTTTTAGCCCGATGCAGCACACCATGAGCACTGCATTCTCCTGCAAGTGAGACTGTGTGTTCGCATTGTTTCTGCACTCCGTCGCACTGTTTCTGCACACCAGCGCACAACTCTTCTTGAATGTAGTCGTAGATCCCTATTTCTTTACTTACTCATAACAGTTCACTAATTGATTGTGTTGTATGTCAACGCACAGCACCGGTCGGTAGAAGCAGAGAAGAGCGAACGCGTGCAACGTACAGTTTGTCCTAGACCTTGGGTCACCAATAATTGATTGTGTTGTACATGCAGCATGTCAACGCACAGCACCGGTTGGAACGCATGCAACGTACAGTATGCCATAGACTCGGGATCACCAATTGATTCAATTGTATGTCAACGCACGACACCTGTCAATAGAGGTAGACTAACGCGAACGCGTGCCCTAGATTTGCGGACTCCGGCCTTTCGCTCTGCCATTTTGCTGTTCTCAAACACTGACCACCCAAAAACATTTGTTGCAGCGTTCGTGTATTCCACTGCTCATTTACTGCTCATCTACAGCAGTTCACTTGTGGTCAGCATTGAAGTCCACCTTGTGGTACTTACTGAAGTCCACTTTGTGTTACTTACTGAAGTCCTCCTTGTGGTACTTACTGAAGTCCACGTTGTGGTGCTCATTGAAGTCCACCTTGTGGTGCTCACTGAAGTCCACCTTGTGGTGCGCACTGATTTTCCGCGATCCTTGGTTCAAGATTTACATGGTAAACTTGAGAGCACGTATGTACACGTTTTTTTTGTGGTGGTGCATCGTTATGTTGTGCACGTGTCTCATATACGTGGCGTGGTGCAGTAATTGTGCCCTGGTGACAGCGAGTTCCATTCTAAACTGCTCCCCGCCAGTCAATGAAGGCCACGATTCGGGAGGTGGAGGCACATCGGAGAGCCTCCCCAACTCCCCAGCTACGTCCCCACACGTCAGGATGGACCCACCTCGCTTTGGACGCTTCCTCTCGTTTCCCCACGGCGCCGGAGGCTCATCTGCCGGGGATGGTAAAGTGACAGGCCCTCATGCTGTGCTTCCCAAATCTAGAGCCCAAAACTCAAAACTTTCCGAGTTTCCACCCAAATCTAGAACCCTAAACTTAAAACTTATCGAGTTTCCATCCAAATCTGGAACCCAAAACTCAAAACTTTTCGAGTTTCTCAAATCTGGAACCCAAAACTCAAAACTTTCCTAGTTTCCACCCAAATCTGGAACCCAAAACTCAAAACTTTCCGAGTTTCCCAGATCTGGAACCCAAAACTGGCTTCCACTTGGAGTTTTTTCAGAGCAACTCAGCACGTTACCGAACCAGTTCTTGGCGTCACGTCGAGCAGAATGCGTTTTGTTCCTCACAAAGTATTCATGAAGTTCAGCGTGCTATCCGAAGGTGATCTTTCCTCCTTCCAAGCGAACATTTCGAAGCAGATCACCTAGAAATACGTTTTGGGTGGAGGACAAAGTTTGAGAAGCACTGCTTAGCACGACTGTGTGTCGGGCTCTGCAAACCCTGCGCCAGACTAACAAACTTCGTGTGTTGCGTGGACCTTGTCGATGGTGCACTGTTGTTGCTTTCCGTTTGCGCCCATTACAAATATTAAAAATTACAGAAGTTTTACGATAATCGAAGTGTTTTTATAGAAGTTTGACGTGTGTTTAATATTTTTTAACAATTACGCTATCCTCGTTGTTTGAGAATGCCTCATTGACGGACCAAGTCGACACACCAGACCATGAAAGACGTCTCAGGCTTGCCACCTCCAGCACCCCAAGATGAATTACTATCTTTCCGGAATGTTGATGTTGTCCTGTGGAGGCGCGACGATCTTCTCGGGCTGAGTGATTATGTACGCGAATTAATCCTATAAACGCTTAACTGTCCTTAGCAACGAAAGCGGTTTTGAGACGAAAAATTTGTGCAAAATAACTACATTTCAGACCGAGATGAAATTTTAATTGTATGCTGTCTTCCAGCACGAAATACTTTTAACATTGGGGAGGCTCCTCGGAACGAAATCGCGCCATAAAATGGATCGGTCTGCTGGATAGCATGTGGATCTTGAAACCACTGCTCGTTGATTGAAAAGAAAATTCTTTTATCCATGAAAATGATCACTAAAAGAGGCGTCCCTGTGGATGAATTGGTTCGTTAAGGCGAGCCTGCTATTAAACGCAAAGTTGTGTTTGGTGAACTTACGGACTTGGTAAATTGCCATGAGTTACTTCGTTAGCTCGTGCGACGAGTGTGCTTTACGCTGTGACTTCTGCGCTTTCTTTTTCTTTGAGCTCGTAAGTGTAGTAGCAATCACATACACTACACTTAAGTCAAGTGCCAGGTTCAGACTCGGCAAATTCGACTTATTCAGACGACACTTGAAAATTAAATTAAAGAAGGAATTCATTGGCATGACTTGTCATTTACCGACCTAATCTGCTGGTGTACAAACCTGATTCCTTCATGGAAATATAATACATTTCTTCACATTGTCATGCATTGTTTTGGTAAAACTTTAAGTTTCAGCGATTCCATGTAGTGCACCCACGTAGTACAGGGTTTGCATCCAAGTTCAGCATTAGAGTTACGTTCCTACTCTAGCGAATTCGTGATGACTATTTCAGTCCTTATGTATTCAAGATACGTCATTGCATGCTGTTATTTTGTGCTAATGAAGGTGGTCACGAACACCTCATCTTTGATGACGAACACTGGCTCACTGGAACACTGGCTCATTCATCTGATCCTGTGTCTCACGTAAATTTGCTTCATGATTCAGTTAAGCTGTTAAAGGATTTTGATTTTACCACTAATTTGATTTCGCTACCTAGGTCCAAAGTTCAAATTAAAGCTTGTATTGTGATATGTCTCCATGTAAATTTGATTTTTCTCGTCTCTATCGAATTATCAGCTTACCTACTTACTTAGATTTAGGCAGAATTTATGTAGTTGAGTTTTCTAGGTTACTTGATTATTTAGGTAAGCAGTTAATCATTACCTTTTTTACACCTGGATGTCAACCCTACTTTGGAAGAACCAGTGAGAGATTCACGTGCGCTGGCCTGCAGTCATTTGTCTTTCTGTTTCGGGGCCCTACATTTGTCTTTCTTTTGCGTCACGACCGCTGCTACTACACAAAACTCTCCCGGTCACTGCCCGTTAGTCATACTGAGACGATTCACGCTCTTTCCCCGCTCATTCGGTCACTTTTAGTTATTCACTATTGACGCGTTACTAAGGCGATTCACGCTCTTCCGCCACTCACGGTCACTGTCCGTTAGTCACCATTGATGCGTAACAGTGGCGATTCACGCTCTTTCGCCACTCATTCGGTCACTATCAGTTATTCACTAATGAGGCGATTCACGCTCTCCTGCCACTCACGGTCACGGTCCGTTAGTCACTATTGATGCGTAACAGTAGCGATTCATGCTCTTTCGCCGTTAAATTCCTGAATTGAGAATTAATTCACGAGATCGGACCGTACGTCAAAGACATATGCACTCTTCGCGGTTCCAACATGACTGCGTTGCAAAGCTACACACCTTCACTGGCACAAATTCTAGTTAACTTTGTTGGCTAGTTAATTACTAACAATGCTTCGGGCTAGAAAATTAGACCAATCTTATCGAGATGTTAGTTTTAGCATTTAGTTCAATTAATACGTTGTTTGCGATCCGACCCATCGATGGGTCGTTTGAAAAATTTTAGCAATCTTTTAAAATTAAAGGTATTTAATGAACCCAGTTGATGTTTGGTATTTATGAAATTGCTAACAACTTTTAACTTTAAATTTGAGTTGAATAATGAACTTCAGTTTAACCCATCGCTGTGAACGTGTTGATTTTCCGAGGCAACGGACGTAATCTGGCTGAGATACGGACACTAAATTTTGTGAGTGTTGGCATGCTGCTCTACTCGCCGCACGTCATCGACAGCACGTAATTTGCATGCCTTGAAGTGAGAGCTCATCTCTGTGTTTTGCATGCAGGCGGTTTGTCTGCCTTGAGTTATGCTTTCTTTTGTGATGCTCGACTTGTTGGTCTTGCCCTCCTTCTCCTATGAACTAGAACGCGATCCTAATTTTACGCGCAATGTTCATAGAATGAAGAAAAATACATATTATGGTTATCCAGTTGAATGCTATCGCACATCTGTGTTTTGCATGCAAACGGTTTGTCTGCCTTGAGTTATGCTTTCTTTTGTGATGCTTGACTTGTTGGTCTTGCCCTCTATCGCCCATAAACTAGAATGCGATCTTAGATTTACTCACAACGTTCATAGAATGAGGAAAAATATTGTGGCCTTCCAGTTGAATGATTTCGATATTCATTTTTGTGGGAGTATCTTACTGTTTTTGATGTTGTGTTACTGTTAATATATCTCGTATCAATCGGTCTACATTTGTGGGTGATGTGTAGTCCGAGTCTCACTCTTTCTTCTAATGCAAAAAGAGCATAATTTGTGTTTGTGGTGTTAACCTGCATCCGTCACTAATATTTTGTTGGATATCCTTCTCGCACCAAGAGATTGAATTTTCTTTGTTCTGGTGATATATTTCTTCTCCGGTGGGATAGAAAATTGTATTATCCTCTTATTTAGCCTAATATGCTTCATTTGCCCCAAGTTACTGCTTTATTCGTTTCTACAGTTTTTTTCTCTTGTTCTGTTGCATAATTTACTGAAATATGTTATACCTTTGGTTTTTAGTACTTTCTGACTTGTTTAAAACGAAAGCAGCCTTCTTTTAAAGCTTTCTCATACATACGACAGAAGTCATCTGTCGTCTCTGCTCTAGCATTCCCTTGCTTTGAATCCCTTCCTTTTGAATGACTTTTTTTTTTGTTAAGCACATTTATCTTTTATTTATTCATTTATGTTGGCTTGATGTTTAACACTTCCTTTTCTTTCTCCTTTTTTTTTTGATCCCGCCTGTTCACCGCGGTTGGCCCCCAAAATCGATGAACCTTCGACTCTGCGCTGGCCGCCTGCCTGCCTGCTTCCAAAAATGTCCTCCAATGAACGGCGCTGAATGTGGGATTATATTTACGCTTACCCCCTTTGTTTGGCTGCGCTGCCCACTGCTCGGACTCGTGGGTTTCGCTTCCGTGTTGGGCGCCCGTAGACGTTGGGGACTCTGGATCGCGGGGCGTCTCCGGCTTCCTCAGGTCGCTGTCTTTTGCAGGTTCTCAAGCGAACCAAGCGGCGGCAGCAGAAGGCGGGCTCGACACGTCGCCCTCCGCTGGTTCCATCTCCAGGAATCAGAGCGGGGAGCGACTGGATCAGGCCACCGCCTCGCAGGCCAACCTCAGCAGGGTAAGTTCTCGGTCTGATTTTGTGTGTATCACTCAGAAATACATATAATGCGCTAGGATTGCTGTCACTAACGGGTGATGTACTACCGCCTCGCAGGCCAACCTCAGCAAGGTGAACTCTCGCTCTTGGCTTTGTGTCTGTCACTCAGAAATATGATGCTCTAGAATTGAGGTCGCTCTCGATCTTGGTTTTGTGTCTGTCACTCAAATAAATAATGTGCTGGAATTGCACCACTGAACTCGTTAACGGGTGTTGTTGGGAAAATATAGCATCATAGACTGGCTGTTATTGTGACCAGAACAATCGCAGTGGAGTTGTTCAGGGCTCACATGTGGCTGGAGGTGCCATCTCTCCTGATGACACTGGGCCTTTGTGTTGACGTTCATAGATAAAATAAACTAAAATAGCATTGGCACATTCGGAAGTGGTTCTTTGTGCCGTGTGCACTCAGCTATGGCGGGACAAGGAAAGCTACTTGAAAACAGGAAAAGAAAGCAGAATTTAATTGCATTGACTTCTCGTATTAAACCCATTCTTCCACAGCATAAATAGAGATACGTCCTTAAATGATACACTGAACCAAACTCTTGCTCTCTTTAAATGATACACCGAACCAAACTCCTGCCAATTTTCAATTACATATCACCGCAACAAAAAACGTATTTAAATTATCTTCTGGTGTAATTTTGAGTGCGTCCTGTTGAGGCTGACATGAACTTGGACTTGCCAGGGCAACACGAACTTCATGCGCAAGATCCCGCCCGGGTCCGAGGCGTCCAACATCCTGGTCGGCGAAGTGAACTTCCTGAAGCGTCCTATCGCCGTCTTCATCCGTCTGTCAGAGGCCACCTTCCTGGGGGACCTCACTGAAGTCCCCGTCCCTACACGCTTCATCTTCATCCACATGGGGCCCCAGGTGCGTCAACGTCCTCTGTTTTGGGGTCCTCAAAAATGTAGTCCGAGAACCAGAAGGTTGAGGTACGAGAACTAGAAGGTTGGGGTCCGAGAACTAGAAGAGAAGGTTGGGGTCCGAGAACTAGAAGTTTTGGGTCCGAGAACTAGAAGAGAGGTTGGGGTCCGAGAACTAGAAGAGAAGGTTGGGGTCCAAGAACTAGAAGG
>JACJUY010003565.1:24292-84206 GCA_014220935.1 Platorchestia sp. MABIK
GGGGTCCGAGAACTAGAAGGTTGGGGTCCGAGAACTAGAAGGTTGGGGTCCGAGAACTAGAAGGTTTTAGGGTCCGAGAACTAGAAGGTTCTGCAGGAGCAAAAGGGTACTCCAGTTGTCTGCTCGGTCGTGCGCAAGCTGCCGCAATTTGAGAACTGCTTCTTTTGCCGTGCTGCTCAGGCAGATATTATTTCGCATGAAAAATGTGAAGTTATTTATTTCACATGAAGAATGTGAAACGATTTTTTCGCATAACGAATCTGAAATTATTTATTTCACATGAAAAATGTGGAATCATTTTTTCTCATGAAGAATGTGAAATTATTTATTTCGCATGAAGAATGTGCAATTTATTTTTCGCATCAAGAATCTGAAATTATTTATTTCACATGAAGAATGTTCAGAGGAATAATGTTCAAATGAGGAATGGATTACGGTACAAGAAGCCAATTCATTAGCTTACTCAGTTTTGATGAAGATATTAAACCTTGAGCTTCCTGGGGTACTCTGGCAGTGATACAGTTCTCTTCAGAAGCCTGAGGGCTCTTCTGATATTTCTCAGTTCTCTTAGACTGCCGTCAGGTCTGTTTGGATTACTCAACTAATCCAAAAATAATTGGGCACAAGATGGGTCACGAAAGAGTGGGAAAGTGTCGTCTAAATAGTGTCTGTAAAATACAGGTGCAAGCGTCTCTATGCAAACAGACAAACAAATAACTTCAATCAATTTTAATGAATGAAACGTGAAACTTTAGCATTTTGACTTCATTGTGTTACGTTGAAACTTTGGCAGTTGTAATTTAAATATTAATCCAATTTACTCCTTGACTTAGGGCCTATTATTAAAGTAACAAGGGAACAAAGGACCATGTGCATGAGGCATGCTGTACGACTGGGTATGAGAGACATGCCTCTCATACAGAGACGCATTCTGAACGACTGGGTTACAGCAGTAGACGTTTGAATGACTTGACAGACCTGCGGCCACCTCGTCTGTTAAGAAGGGAAAAAAGCTTAATGAAGACGATATGTATTTTGTTCTCTCGATAATTTATAAAAGTTGAATGATGATAGCCCCGATGAAAGTGATATTTCTTATCTCGATAACTTTTGAAAGTTGAATGATGACACCCACGATGAAAATGATATTTCTTATCTCGATAATAATGAAAGTTGAATGATGATGGCCACAAAGAAAATACTATTTCTTATCTCGATAATGAATGAAAATTGAACTATGACAGAGCTCTATTGCGACGCTTGCAGGGCGGGCTCTCTCACTTCCACGAAAATGGGCGCGCGATGGCAACACTGTTCAGTGACGAGGTCTTCCACGAGGTTGCTTACAAGGCTCAGAAAAACGAACATCTCCTTGCTGGTATGGACGAATTTCTGGACGCCGTCACCGTTCTGCCTCCCGGGGAGTGGGATCCTTCCATAAGGTGAGGCTTGCAAAGCTCTTTGTACTTTTGATTCTCCTTGTCCTCTAAAACTATTTATTCGAGCAGCACAAGTCGTTTTACGGCAATAACACTCAAAACCTATAAATTTTTGTTTCAATCACTGGACCAGTAGTGCACCGTATTGAAAACTTAAATACCCTTCACTCTAAGTTTTCGTGTGACTCAGAACCAGAAACAACAGCTTTAATTAATTTGAATTCAGAATTTGCCAACTTTTTAGGTAAAATAGTTCTTACGATAGTTGAAGGACTAAACTCTCACGTATTATCTCAAGAACAAATCTCTCACGTACGTGCAAACAGTCCGTCATTTTCCACTCTGTTTTCGATCAAAAAAAAATTGTTCTGCTTCCAATCCCTCGTTAAATTTTGTTCTGCTTTCAATCCCTCGTTAAATATTGTTCTGTTTTCAATCTCTCGTTAAATTGCGCATTATATTTTTTCAGAATCGAGCCGCCCGCGTTAATTCCGTCACAAGAACAGCGCAAGAAGCCCCAGAAAGTGGAGAAGATTGTGGACGAAGAGGAAGAGGAACGCAAGCTGCGGGAGTCCAGCGGTCTGGTTCGCACGGGGCGCTTCTTCGGTGGCTTCGTAAACGACATAAAGAGGAAGGCTCCGTGGTACTGGAGCGACTACAGAGACGGCATCTCTATGCAGTCTGTGGCCACTTTCTTTTTCTTGTACTTTGCTTGCCTGACACCCATCATCACCTTCGGAGGCCTCCTCGGCGAAGCGACCCAAAATCGCATCGCGGCCATGGAATCGCTCGTCGCCGGCTTGGTTTGCGGCGTTGTGTATGGAATGTTCTCCGGCCAACCTCTCACGATTCTCGGCTCTACTGGACCTGTCTTGGTGTTCGAATCCATCATGTTTGACTTCTGTAAACGCATGGAGTGGGACTACTTGTCTTTCCGCCTCTGGGTAGGCATATGGTGTGGGATTATCCTCATAATCTTGGTGGCTGTGGACGCATCAGCCATGGTCTGCTACATCACCAGGTTCACCGAAGAGAACTTCGCTACGCTCATCGCGTTTATTTTCATCTACAAGGCTGTCGAAAAAGTTGCTAAAATCGGCAAGAAGTACCCTATGGAGATGCACGTTGACAGGTACAAACCTTGTATATGTGAGCCGGGAGAAGAATGGAACGGGACTGTAAATGACTGGAACATCACAGAAGAAGATTGCGTCGGTTCTTTCAATGGCACCATGACAGGTCCTGGCTGTGCTCACTACTACCCCGATGTCTTCCTCCTGTCACTCATCCTCTTCTTGGGCACCTTCCTCATCTCCAAGACCCTCAAGGACTTCAAGGGAGCCACTTTCTTCCCTACTAAGGTAACGTTTTTTAATTTATTCGTTTGAATGCTGAAGAGGAATTTTTACTAATTGGAATTATTACTAATAAGAGTCATTACTAAATGGGAATATTGTTTGAATAATTATGAAATTGATAGTTATTATTAATTATTATTATTTTGAATACATCAGGAAGATTGATGTAATTTCAGAGAGATGTTTTAAATGTCTACGGTCTCACCGTGGAGGAAATTTTCGGAAAATATCATGAACTACTTTTCTTTTTTTCTGTTAAAATTGTATTCATTGGTTCACAATATTTTCAAACAGTGGATCGTCTTCATTGGTTCACAGCATTTTTTTAAACAGTAGATCGTCTTCATTGGTTCACAACACATTTTTAAACAGTAGATCGTCTTCATTGGTTCACAATACATTTTTAAACAGTGGATCGTCTTCATTGGTTCTCAATATTTTAAAGCTCTGGATCGTTTACGTTATCGCAGGTGCGGACCTTCATCAGCGACTTTGCCGTCATCATCGCCATCCTGCTGATGGTGGGCCTGGACATGCTCTTCGGCATCCACACGCCCAAGCTCGAAGTGCCTGAGAAGTTTGAGCCGACATGGGAGGGGCGGGAATGGCTTATTCCCCCCTTCAATGGTGAGCCAATGCTACTCTTCACTTCCCTTTCTGTTGTGCCTCTCCTGGCCCTATCCTTGTCCTAGTGTTATGCCTCTCCTAGTCCTATCCTAGTCCTAGTATCATACCTAGTCCTATCCTCGTCCTAGTATCATACCTAGTCCTATCCTAGTCCTTGTGTCATACCTAGTCCTATCCTGGTCCTAGTGTCATACCTAGTCCTATCCTAGTCCTAGTGTTATGCCTCTCCTAGTCCTATCCTTGTCCTAGTGTTATACCTCTCCTAGTCCAATCCTAGTCATATCCTAGTCCTAGTGTTATAACTAGTCCTATCCTAGTCCTAGTGTTATACCTAGTCCTATCCTAGTCCAAGTGTCATACCTAGTCCATTCTGTTCTGCCTCTTCTTGCTCTCCCGTGACTTGCTCAAGGCTTCCGTGCCTCCTTTTGCTTTGTCTTAAGTATTTCTTGCTTTATTTTAGGCATCTCTTAAGCTCATTCCTTTTTCGGTGCTTCCCTTGCCTTAATTCACCTTCCGAGGTTTCTCTTTTGCCTTCTTTTTGCTTCTGTTTTCAGCTTCCAACATTTATTCTGAAAATTCACTGCTCCTTTGAGATATGCTGAGCACGTTCTCTATAAAATTCTTGCTGAACATCCTTTTACTCTTCCCTTGCGGAAAGTATGTGCTTTATAAAGTATTTTCACATGCGCTCTAAATTTTCACATGCGCTCTAAATTTTCACATGCGCTCTAAATTTTCACATGGGCTATAAATATTCACATGTCCTACACGCAGGCAACCCGTGGTGGACGAGTATCGTTGCCTTCGTGCCGGCGCTGCTGGCCACCATCCTCGTCTTCATGGACCAGCAGATCACCGCCGTTATCGTCAACAGGAAGGAGTTCAAGCTGAAGGTGAGGTCACTGAACAGGAAGCAAAGCAGGTTCAAACCAGTCTTTTTTCGTCGACCTTGAGACAATGCTGACGTCATGGCAATAAACCAATAGCAGCACTCATATTGCATCTGGCAACACTGTTAGTCCTAAATCTGTTACCGCTATTGGCCTAATGACATGTCGCAGTGGTGACGTCATGGCAATAAACCAATAGCAGCGCTCATATTGCATCTGGCAACACAGCTAGTCCTAAATCTGGTACCGCTATTGGCTTAACGACATGTCGCAATGGTGATGAGATTAAGTTTGTTTGAAATGAAGCCGTTCTATTTGCCAGCCGAACAAGAGGAGATGTATTTTTTTCAAATTGAAATGACTCTACCTTGTTTCCTCTACCGTGGGTGAGGTCCTGTGAGGTCCTCCAATTGTCGGTGCTACTATAGCGTGAGGTCTACTGCCATATATCGCCTACCCTGGTGCAGCCTGAGATGTACAAATGAAATGTTTATCGCTTAATTAAATGTTTGGAAATACGTAATATCCATTCGTAATTTAACTTAACCTTATGCTATAGTACTAGCTAGAGGTAGGTCTCATGCTAAAGTGTGGTAGATCTCACACTATAGCAGCACCCAATTGTCTTACAAACGTTTCTAGCTTGACATCAGTTAGCCCTGAATTGTACAGAAACTGTTCCGGATTCTCTTCAACTGTCCTTAAAATGTCTACGCGCTTTCTCTGCTTAGTTATTGGATTGGATTCTGAACAAACATCAAAAATTATTCCTATTCTACGTTGCTGTTAGTTGCTCATCACGTGTTATTGGCCGTTATCAAATTTTTGCCAATTTTACAGTCTTACTATGGGCGTCGTCCGCATTCACTTTGTCTTTGAACGCGTCAAATTCTTGTGCTGCTGGTTAATAGTTTGTGTACGGCTAGTTCGTAGCGCACCCACGGTGATCACGGTTACCGCTATTTCTCTCGCCCTTAATTCGGTGTTCTCAGAAAATATACTCCTATGGAGTTTAATATGATGCAATCTTCGTGTGTTTTTTCTCTTTGGTACGCAGAAATTTTTTTCCTAATTCAATTTAAAAAATATTTGACTAATTCAATTTCAAAAATGTTTGACTAATTCAATTTAAAAAATATTTGACTAATTCAACTTGAAAAATATATCACTAATTCAACTTAGAAAAATATTTTACAAATTCGAATGAATTTCAATTTCAAAATGCACATGGGCGCTGTGCTATTTGTATTCTTACCCGGGATTCTTGCTCGGTACAGAAAGGAGGCGGGTACCATCTGGACCTGTTCTGCGTGGCTGTGCTGATCATGATCAACTCGGTGATGGGGCTGCCGTGGTTCGTGGCGGCCACTGTGCTCTCCATCAACCACGTCAACTCCCTCAAGCAGGAGAGCGAGTGCGCCGCCCCTGGGGAGAAGCCGCAGTTCCTCGGCGTGCAGTGAGTCCTCGCGAGCATGTGCCCTGCACTCTGCGCTATTTTCTCAACGCCTCTCATGCCTGCACCTAGCGCCTTCATGCCTTTATCCAGCGCTATTTCCTCAAAATTGCTTGTGCTCATTTCGAACCCTTACCAGTACGCCTTGAGTTTTAAAAACCAATGTATCGGCATTTCATGTTTGTACTTTATTGGAAATAAGTGTTTTTCTTTCTTTCTTTCTTTCTTTCTTTCTGAGAAATACTCAGGATGCTTCTCGTACGCCTTCCTCAATCTTTCTTTTTAAATCTCGCTAGTACCCTCTTGCCAATATTTTTTCAAGTAATTTTCAAGACTTCGCATATTATATTCAATGAGACATTTCAAGAACCAAAATTGTGCCCACTTTATCGGAGCTATTCTAAATACTTCTTCAATATAAATACACCAAATTTATTTTTCGTTGTGTAGTTTTACCGAATTTATTTTAATGTTTTCCCTCAGTTACTTGACCATTGATGAAGTAGCATAAACGCCATATTTACCCACTAAGGACTTTCTGCCGAGATTTTTTAAGATCCAACTAGTTAATATGACTTCATGTTGTTTTTCAACTACAATGCATAAACTTTCAGATTTCAGAGTTGTAACTTGTTTAAGTTATAATCGAGCCATGAGGTCAAGTAACGTCCTATAAGATTTAAAGCTTTATGAGACGCAAAATTTTTCTAAGGATTACTAATTCCTTACAAAAATTTCATCCCAATTCATTCGCTGAGTGATCCAAGATAAATACATCGAGGAAACATTTTCAAGAAGAATTCCTTGTTCATAGAGAATCAAGTTAAATGAATATACCGAGGAAACATTATACTGAGGAAACATTATATTGAGGAACCATTATATTGAGGAAACATTATATTTAGGAAGCATTATATTGAGGAAACATTATATTGAGGAACCATTATATTGAGGAACCATCATATTGAGGAAGCATGGTATTGAGGAACCATTATATTGAGGAAGCATGGTATTGAGGAAGCATTATATTGAGGAAACATTATATTGAGGAACCATCATATTGAGGAAGCATGGTATTGAGGAACCATTATATTGAGGAAGCATGGTATTGAGGAACCATTATATTGAAAAAAACATATTGAGAAAACGTTTTCAAGAAGAATTCCTTGTTCAGGGAGAACCGC
Source organism: Platorchestia sp. MABIK (assembly GCA_014220935.1). NCBI lineage: Eukaryota > Metazoa > Arthropoda > Malacostraca > Amphipoda > Talitridae > Platorchestia > Platorchestia sp. MABIK. Next base: position 31,244 of record JACJUY010003565.1, read on the forward strand.
GTGACGCACATCCTGATCTTCGCGTTCATTGGCCTGTCGGTGGTGATGACCCCCATCCTGCGAGCCATTCCTATGCCCGTCCTGTTCGGCGTGTTCCTCTACATGGGCATCTCCGCCCTCAAGGGCCTCCAGTTCTTCGACCGCATCCTCCTGCTCTTCATGCCCGTCAAGTACCAGCCGGACTACACCTTCTTGAGACAGGTCAGGTTTGCTCTGTGCTTGATAGCCTTGCGGGAACATTTGAACTTTATGCTCTCGGAATTTTTTCTTAGATCTAATTATGGATTTTGTACTTTACGCTGAGTTAATTTTCTTCTTAGATCGAATTATGGGTTTTGTACTTTACGCTGAGTTAATTTTCTTCTTAGATCGAATTATGGGTTTTGCACTTTACGCTGAGCTAATTTTCTTCTTAGATCGAATTATGGGTTTTGTAGTTTACGCTGAGCTAATTTTCTTCTTAGGTCAAATTATGCACCTTGCAGAAACTTTTGAACTATCATCTCAGCTAATTTTTTTCTTGGATCTAATTATGCATTTTGCACTTTACGCTGAGCTAATTTTCTTTTTCTATCGTACCATGCATGTGTATAAACATGTGATATGTGCTGCACAACAAATTAGTGACTCCCACTCGAGTACAATTTGCGTGACAAAATTATTTAGTATTCCTAGGTTCCCAGTCTAACTTTTTCGCCAGAGCATGCATGTTTCTCGCCGCCCAAGCGATTTAATTACTTGGGCGGTGAAAAACATGCATGCAGGCGGCGAAAAAGTTACACTGGGTTGTAGCTCTAATACATTTATTTATTTCAACGTATCACTGCTGCATCTATAGTTAATATTCAACTTCTGACGGAATATTTTATGTCCTTGTCATGTCTTTATCGTTTTCCATCGCAATATTTAGATCGCTGCCACTAACACACATACACGTGCAAACCATTTTTTTAAGTGAAAAATATCTCAAAGCAATGATGTGTATTAATATGAATTTATTTACGCGATGGGGACTTGACTGCGTGCTCATTAACAGTCTTTCAAGATTCAGAACTTCCACTTTTCTTCTTTTCAAAGCGAACAGGGAATCTATGCACTCGAGGTCAAGAATTTACTACCAAAGAGCCAATTTGATGCATGACATTTTCAGCCGATGCTGGTGGTTTTCCTTCACGCTGCGACCTGTGAGAAATAAAATTGAGAGCAACGGATTGAAGCGAAATAAATGAGGATAATCAGCTTTGTGAGAGTGGCCGTAGCGCCATCTTTGGTAGGAGCGCAAGAGTAGGTTTAATAAAATGTGTCAATCATCATAATGTACGTAGAAATATGCCTAAATGAATCAATAACCTGCTAATGAATTCTTATCATGAAATTCTCCTAAAAATGTACCTGCACGATAAGAAAACCTGCTAATGAATTCTTATCATGAAATCCTCCGAAAAATGTCCTAGCACGAAAAGTAGAAAAAAGATAGGTTTAACACTTTAAGTGCGACGTGACCCACCGATGGTCACTGCAGGGATTTTCATAATGCTGCTGACCGACCAGCAGTCACTAACTCATTTTCGAGACATGCTTAATAAAAACTGAATAAAGACGCAATCTATTTAATGTTCATTATTTTCAAAATTGATCTCTAAAATTAATTCTAATTTTATTTGAATATTGAACGTCAGTTTGACCCGCCGCACTAAACGTATTAAAAGTGACTTGAATAGCAGTTGTTGGAGACCCCGAAGAGGCAAACCAGATGTTACGCATTCGACACGACGTGGCTCATAAAGATGCCGTTGTTGAAGGAAGAAACAAAGAAAGCTTTGTTCTGAGAGGATGGCTTCCTTAATATTCGAAGTATGGGCGGACCAGAGGTCATAGAAAACTTATATCTTGAGCTACGATATTTTTGCAGCTTATCGTGGAGAATCGAAGTGATAACACAGGCCTCTCACAACGCTTGTTTCATAGCCCAAAAATATTCATGAGTAGACCTGAGTTAGGATGAATCAAAAGAGTTGTAACATAACGTAAGTTTACCATCATGTGTGCTTCTAATTTAGCGTGATGTTTATTATTTCATCAGCGTTTCTTTGATGCAAATGTTTTATTATTTCAACAGCGATTCTTTGACGCAAATTCTTGTGTCGGAGCCCATCTCACGACCGTAACTTGTGCCCCACAGGTTCCCCTGAAGAAGGTGCACTTGTTCACCCTCATCCAGCTGATCTGCCTCGTGGTGCTTTGGGTGATCAAGAGCTTCAGCCAGACCTCCATCCTCTTCCCCATCATGGTACGTAGCTCGTCTGAAAAGCTCCCTACTCACGGATATTTTTGTATCAGAATCAAGCAGTGGACGACGCCCATATTTGGATCAACATCATACAAACAGTCACACAGGGGATCACGCGCCTAATCAATATCATGCAAACAGTGTATCACACGCACAACTTCATTTGTTTCAATGTCATGCAGTGGATCGCGCGTATATTAGTGTCAAGATCATATAGTTGGCCACGCGCATAATCAATATCATGCAAACGGTCAATCACGTGCATAACTTCTTAGGGTCAATATCATGCAGCGGATCACGCGCATATTTGGATCAATATCATGCAGTGATGAGCTCCGCTTTCACGTCTGTGGTGAGCGGCTCTGCAGCACATAATTTAATTTAGAAAGGCTGGCTGAAGAGAAGCAAAGATTAAATTTAATTCAGAAATGCTGGCTGAAGAGAGGCAAAGATTAAATTTAATTCAGAAATGCTGGCTGAAGAGAAGCAAAGATTAAATTTAATTCAGAAATGCTGGCTGAAGAGAAGCAAAGATTTAATTTAATTTAGAAATGCTGGCTGAAGAAAAGCAATGATTTAATTTAATTTAGAAATGCTGGCTGAAGAGAGGCAAAGATTAAATTTAATTTAGAAATGCTGGCTGAAGAGAGGCGAAGATTACTAGTGCGAAGACAACAACAAGGAAGCGTGCGACAGGCTTCCATTTTGAAATGCGTCTCCGCTCAGAGGGAGTAGAAGTGTGGCAGCATAATATTGAAAATTTTTATTCATGAACCGTGACCTCAAAAAGTTTGAACAGGAAAATTCAGCAAGCGCTTGAATGCAGGCAATTGTTTGTACCTGCGATTGAAGGTGTCATAGGACGTACTTGGCATTCTTTACTGCATGCAAGGAATATGCATGCAATTACAATACCTTGTAGCTGATTATCATAAAACTAGTGTACACGGCCCGTTAAAGATGACGGGATGCAATATTTTCCCTGAATAAATCTTCCAGATGTGGATGACCAACATATATATCCATTCTAATAGCCCCCGCCATTAATTAAAATATTCTTGTGCTTGTGCACTGGTGAAACTCGTATCACAGATACGGTCATTAGGCATCCTTATGAGCGTCACAGAGAGACGGAAGAAGCGGACACCAAACAAATAAACAAACACACCAAAAGTATCACTAGGTGAGAAGAAGATGGATGAATTAAATAAAGTATTCAAGCAGTGAAGAGAGATTGTAAATTATCGCCCGACATCACGGTAACGTCCGCTCAGTTAAGTCGAAGCCAGTGTCTGCTTGCTAGCGTACGCCCTTTGATGCTCATATGCTAATTGAAGTGGGTAATGACTAACTCTGTTTATCGTAAAAATTACACTGTAATTTTTGTAAATCTTTGTGTAGAGATCAAATACTTCCACACTTTGTAAATAGTAGTGATCAAAGTATTTGTCTACACTTTTTGCTTATTTCATTTGTGTGTCCATTTCACTGTGTGGTCGCCGGTTGTCTTGGGTTGGTGGTGTGAGGTGGCGGTCGGCGGAAATGATGCTCTGTGCATCGGAAATGATGTTCTGTTCATTAGAAATGATGATCTGTGCATCGGACATGATGTTCAGTTCATTGGAAATGATGCTTTGTGCATCGGAAACGGTGCTCTGACATCGGAAATGATGCTCTGTGCTGCAGCTCTAGTTTGGGGGTTGGGGGAATTTGTGAGGTCGTGTTGACGCTCAAGGCGTGTGGTGCTCAGTAGCCTTGCGTCTATCAGCTCAACCAACAAATCGGCCAGATGAGCCAGAATGCATCATTTGACCGATAATGTTTCTCTTTTGAGTTGTCGTAAAATCCAAAAAACAACTCAAAAAATTGTTCGTTATTCATTAAGGAAGCTGTCATAGGTTCTGAGCCATCCCCAAACACCGCCTGACCAGCCTCTCTCAATGAGCTCTAGTCTTACGATAGGTAAGATGAAATTCTCAACCGTGTGCGTTCTAAGTTCGACGTTTACACGGAAAAACTTCCGATGTGTCTCAACCGCCTGTCCGAAGGGCCAAAAATAGTGATTTTGCAACGCTCGAAACCTTTTTATAGTTTACTGAAAGTTCTAAGAGAAATGCGCCGTCCGTTGGGGCAATTGGTTCCTTCCCTTTGATTTTGGATGAGAAATTTTGCTGTGTAGATAAACTTGCGAGTTGGGGCGATTGGTTTCTCCCCTTTGATTTTGGATGAGAAATTTTGCTGTTAAAAAAAAAAACTTGCGAGTTGGGGCGATTGGTTTCTTCTTTTTGATTGTGGATGAGAAATTTTACTGCTAAAAAAACTTGCGAGTTGGGGCGATTGGTTTCTTCCCTTTGATTGTGGACGAGAAATTTTACTGCTAAAAAAACTTGCGAGTTGGGGCGATTGGTTTCTCCCCTTTGATTGTGGACGATAAATTTAGCTGTGTAGATAAACTTGCGAGTTGGGGCAAAGGAGGCTAACTCTGGTGCTTTGGTTGTGCCTGCAGAACCTACTCACTTCGAAAGCGTGCTTTATGGTACGTGGGAGGTGTGCTGCTCTGACCGCTGCTTGTCTGCCCCGTGTTCAAGTAACAGGAGTTTGTTGCTGCTTTACATACTCTGCTTCGTAATGTCGTAGAAATTAACGTTACACTAATGTTGCCCAAATTAGCGTCCCATGGCCTAAATCATGAGGCGTCGTTTCTATCGCGCTTACCAAAACAGGGTTGTAGAAATTTGTGAATTTCCTTGAATTTGACTCTGCTTCAAATGTAATTTCGTAGATATTAACGTTAATAATTTTGCCTTAATTAGCGTTTAAATGGCCTAAATCATGAGGCGTCGTTTCTATCGCGTTTACCAAATACAGTTGAAATCATTGTATTTCCTTGAATTTGACTCTACTTCAAATGTAATGTCGTAGAAATTAACGTTACTAACGTTGCCCTGATTAGCATCCCAGGCGTCGTTTCTATCGCGTTTACCACGCAAATAGGCTCCGTAGTTCTGCTTGTTGTATGCTATTGCTGCAAAGATGCAAACAAGGAAGCTCCCGTTCCTTGTGCGCAATTACAATTACATATTCCTAGATGTAAGTGAATTTAGTCTCAGGATTGACAGTTCACTGCGCCTATCTTTTCTGCTGAGCCGCTGCCCTGTGTGTGCCTGCGTACATATGCATTATATAACTATGGCCACCCCTCCGAGTGCCGGGGATAGGCAGTCGATGTAAATTAATGTACTTACATAGATAATAACTAGTGTTGGGTGTCTCATTTGGTACATTGACTCATTCGCTTAGTATTGTAGTTCGATTTGAGCCTCGTGAGTGTCGTCCTTCTATCAGCATCTCATGCCTACCTGATGCGGGTGTTCTGTGTGCAGCTTTTTCACCATCCTAATTTATACAAAAGTAGTCAGTAAACTGTGTACATGAGAAGCTATTTCAGCATCTTAATTTATACAAAAGTAGTCAGTAAACTATTTACATGAGAAGCTATTTCAGCATCTTAATTTATACAAAAGCAGTCAGTAAACTATTTACATGAGAAGCTATTTCAGCATCTTAATTTATACAAAAGCAGTCAGTAAACTATTTACATGAGAAGCTATTTCAGCATCTTAATTTATACAAAAGTAGTCAGTAAACTATTTACATGAGATGCTATTTCAGCATCTTAATTTATACAAAAGCAGTCAGTAAACTGTGTACATGAGATGCTATTTCGTGCACACGTTCAAGAGTCAGGCAGCTCTAAATAGTCATTTGAATTTGCTAGCAGTGGAAAAATTGAACGCATTTCCGAGCCAATAATTATTTTTAAGGATAATTTTCACTTTTAGAGAGGAAATCCGAAGAGTTATCACGTGTAAAGTTGCTTGTGGTGTCCAGAACATCCTGCAGATACGATTTTAAAGCCTGTTTTATTCCAATCAAGCCAGATACACATCATCTTGTACATTAATTTTTCGAATGCCTTACAACTAAGACCAGGACGCAATGACGGTTACCCCCGGTCAAGCCGGTACCCATTTCCGACACCTGGGTAGAGTAAGGAATTGTGGCTGAGTTCTCCCTTTTCCCAACGGGGAGAATCACCGGGTAGCGCTAGACGAGAACACTTGTCGAGCTTTTTGAATGAGGAAACTTTATGGGATTGAGGGTTTCTTAAGAGAGGGGTTGCTTCTCGGAGCTGCAGGTCACATGTCCAGCGATTCAGGAACACTGAACTGGAGCTTACGCTGGTCTATTGCTGCCTCACTTGTGGTTAGTAAGTTGTTGAATTGTCTTGGGCACAGAAGCACTACAATATCGTTGCCCCGCTGAAGCGAAGATTTGATTATGGAAATCAGAATTTCCTGCATAGAATCTTCGCTTGTGATGAAACATGGGTTGGACCATCATTTAATTGAAATCGCTGTTCGACAAGAAGAATATCCCACGTCCTAAAAATTCTCCGAGTTTGATCGAATAGATTGAAATGAAGACGCAATGGAGTAAAATAAATGCTACTTTATACACTTAACAACAACTGTAACGTCGATAACACATGTTTTGAAATCTCCTCTTTTCAATACCGCTGAAATTTTTGCAACAAATTTTTTTTTTAAATAAGTGCGTATTGCATAAACTCGACAGTTCTCCGTTACTTGAGCATATTAGAGAATTGAATATCACCGTTTATGGAACCTCAGAATGATCTGGAGGCATCCAAAAGGCTTGCATCCCTCATTTAAATATCAGGCATCCTTCACCAGAATGTAAGTGGAAGTTTGGCGAAGCAGTGAGGCAGGGTTGGATCCCTGGTGAGTTTTGGAATAATAAATAGGGAGAGAATAGAATAAAAAAGAGAGGATGGGATTATAAATAGAGAGGACAGAGAGTCCTTAGTCTCCGGTCCTGAGGCGAATAACAGGTGTAAAGCTCGACTTCTAGTACTAGCTGCAGGCTGCAGCAGCCACTGGTGGGTACTGCTGGCAAGGCCAGTCACAGAATGACACTAAAATGAAGACATCCAAATTTGTCCATTTTTGAAGCCTCATTCATCCTACGAAACTTTATCACTCGTCTGATGAGCCGAAAAATTTATCTTGAAACGCTCCTAGCCTTTTTATATATAGCATAATGAAACATTTAGAAGAGAAATGTACCGTCCGTTGGGGCAATTGGTCCCTCCCCTTTGATTCTGGATAAGAAATTTTACTGTTTAACGCGTTCGCTGCCGCTGGACGCACATTTGCGTCCTGCGGTCTCTTGTTAAGTAAGATTGTAAGAAATTTTAAAAAACGACTAAACTGCTCGAAAAAAATTGAATCTTTCTTAATAGCATGATGATATTTTACCTCGTATGCTTAAATTTTTCCTAAATTTTTTTTGAAAGAATTAAAATGCTGTTCTTTCACACCGAGACGCAAATGAGCAATTTACCAAGTGGTAAATCGGCAGCACCTTTGTTGCGAATAGGGAGGCTTTAACTAACTAATAACCTAATCTAAATCGGCAGCGAACGCGTTCGAAATTGGGATTTGGGACAAGGAGGCTACGATTACGGTACACTATCGTCAGTTACAGTACAACATCGTTGAAAATATCGTTAATTACGGTAGATTAGCGTCGATTTTTCTATCTACCTCTGGTGCTGTGGTCGTGCCTGCAAAACCAAGCTGGCATGACTTGGCGCAAACGAATCACGCAAGTCACCTCGTTGAAATCGCTGCAATGACAGTTCGAGCTCGTGACACGGACATCAATGTTAATAACAGCAATAAACAAGTTTACGCCATTTGCATTACTGCATAGCATTAATTGAAACTCTCAAATCTATATACAGTACTGCAAGCCCGTATTAAACAATTTCAGCGCCATTTACAGTACTATATAGCATATTTTTACGCCATTCACTGTATTTTATCGGAGAAAAAAACAATTATAATGCCATTTACACTATTTTATTGCAGCAACAAACAATTTCAATGCCATTTACTGTATCGTACTAACGCCATTTACAGTACCTACTGTATAGCAGTAAGGAAAAATTTCAACGTTACTTTAAACTGTTCGTTTGCAGTTGGTGGTGATGATCGGCGTCCGCAAACTGCTCGACTTCGGCTTCTCGCAAGACGAGCTTAAGATCCTGGACGACACCCTGCCCGACTTCTCCCGCAAGAAGCTCATGGGAGACGACGAGGAGGAGGAGACCAATGAGCCAGAGGACGATGGCGCCGGGCCCAAGCCTGACGAAGACGTGAGTTGTGGGCTGTGAGGAGGTGGTGGGTTGTGAGGAGCTAGTGAGGTATGAGGAGACCATCGAGCCTGACGAGGACGTGAGTTGCGGGCTGTGAGAAGTCGGTGGGTTGCGAGGAGGTAGTTATTTGTGAGGAGGCGGTGGGTTTTGGCATCTCGAGAACGAGTACTCGCCTACGAATCATTAGTCAAAGATGAGCAAGGTTTTCGTTATTGTGGTGCGTCAATTTTGGTTTGATTGTTTTTGGTTTTAGTTACGGCAACTTCTTACCCTCTCACCCTGCAGGGCATGATGACCATCCCCCTGGCAAATGGCAACGTCATGCGAGTGCCCGTCAACATCAACATCTCTGAGGAGATGAACAACTCCGGCATCTGGCGAGGCATGGATCACGGTGATGGCCACACTGACGCATCCAACTCGTGAGTGGCTCGCTCAGAAATGTACGCGTTCTGTTGCATTTATTCAAGCAAGCACGTGTCAAACGTGCTTGGGTTCAGTAGCGTTCACACAAGCACGTGTGAATGCAACTGAACACGTGCTTGTGTGAATGTAACTATGGTTGTGATCAGTTGCATTTATCCAAACACGTGTCAAATGTGCAAGATCTCGAGTTGCGTTCAGTTGAGCTTCTTCGAGAAGCGTGCGCTAGGAGAGGGACCAGCGTGGGACGAATATCCCGAGTGTCTTACTGAGAGTGTGTGTGTGTTTCGTGTTTGTGTTGTCTCTCACTGACTTCATAAATGGGTAAAAGACTGGCCAAGTTTAATTTTTTCGCCGTGGAGTTCCGTAGTTCAGATATAATGTATCGGTTATATAACCCCTATTGGTTCGTGTGGCTGTTTAACAATGTAGTGTTGATCTGTGGGTACTGCTCGTTTGTTTTACATTCTTGCGAAATTATGTTCCAGTTTGTTCCAACTGTTCGCTGATATAATGTTTGGTAATGTACGAGCTTCTACAGTGAAAAATCTGCAGCCGGTGTGCGAAAGAAAGGAATAACCGCCACTGTTGGGCGTTCTTTGATTGATTTAGATAATTTCTAAATTATTTCCTGCAATTATTTTCCATAGTTGAAAATATTCTACTTCAATTTACCCATATTCAGTGACCCTAATTCATCTACAATGGCGACGTGTTAGTCAGATTCACATTGCAATTGAACCTGTTATGTTGTTAGATACATGCTCATTTCTATCACTCCATCCACTCAAATTTCTAAATACTACGCGAGTTTCTAATACTAAATACGATGAGATATCATCCGGTCTGGTTAGCTTAGTTGTGTGAAGAAGATGGTTATCGAGTGTCGGCAGATACGGAAGTCGAGGCAACATTCGGAATTTGAGGCAACATTCGGAAGTTGAGGCAACATTTGGAAGTCGAGGCAACATTTGGAAGTCGAGGCAACATTCCTGCCCCCGGTTGACAAGCAGGGACCTCAGACCTTCTCAAGGCCTAGTGTCACAGCTGTACCTTTATCTCTACTGTTTATAATATCCGTATAATTATCGTACATGTGTTTATTTTTTATGACATTTCAACTTTTATTTTTGTAATTTATTGCTTGTTTTTTTGTACGTCCTAAGGAAGGCATGAAACTTTCTTTTACAAATATATAGCACAACTAGATCAGTAAACCCCCTTAGTTGTCTAGTTATCACTCCTTAGATACTTGCAGTCGTGGTAGACGGCAGCTTCTCTCGGATACAAAACCCTAACATCGGGAATGTACGGCACCAGTTCTCCTTCGCATATTTCCGCAATTATTCTCAATTGTTCGTAATTATTAAAGGCAGTTTTAGCAGTGTTGTGAACATGGCCGTGGGACTTACGAAAAATATTTTGTCACTGTTTTCTCCATAGCATATTTCAACAATTATTCTCTTCAAATGTGAAGTTTTTGCAGTTTTGTGAACAACGCCTGTGGGAGTTGTCTTGAAAAATTATTTTGCCACAGAATGCTTAGTCGTGTTTGTAATTTATAGATTCAGACACTACGTCCATATCTCAACTTCTTTCACGAGCAAAAGTGTGCCGTATTTTCTAGCTGTGGGTTCCTTTGTGTCCGAGCGAAATGTATTTAGCGTTCACTCACCACTGACGAGTTTCAGTCAGACCGATCACTCCGTTTGTGTTGTCAGTGAGCGCGAGTGTTGCACTTCAGTTACTGTTTAACATCTGATGTCAGCGCAGTGCCGCTGACAGTGTGTCCTGACTGATGCTCGTTCGTGGCTCCCTCAAGTTTAGCTGACGCTCGTCAGTTATACCGTCAGCGGCCCCTGACGCTTGTCAGTTATATCGTCAGCGGCCCCTGACGCTTGTCAGTTATATCGTCAGCGGCCCCTGACGCTTGTCAGTTATACCGTCAGCTGCCCCTGACGCTTGTCAGTTATACCGTCAGCGGCCCCTGACGCTTGTCAGTTATACCATCAGCGGCTCCTGACGCTCGTCCGTTATACCGTCAGCGGCCCCTGATGCTTGTCAGTTATACCGTCAGCGGCCCCTGATGCTTGTCAGTTATACCGTCAGCGGCCTCTGACGCTCGTCAGTGAGCGCCTACCAGTTACCCCAAATGCCTCAGTTCGGATGTACTGCATGACCCCGCATGCCGCCATTGCTAAATGTAACTCATTTTTGTTTTATTTTATTCTCTCCTTCGTCCATGGTCTCCGCCGCTCACCATCATCGTCATCATCACCACGACGCGTCACGCATCACATCTCTCTCACTCTTCATGTTTCTCTCTTAATTGTTTATTTTTTTCTTTAACTTCTCCCCATTTAATAATGGTTTACATTAACTTCATTACTTTGTACTATTCGCTGCATTTATCACCACTTGAAATTTCGTAATATTGCCTTAATTCAATCTTGGTTTCACACATCCTTTTCTACTTCTGGTGGAGTTTCTTCTTCTGTCTTCTAACATCCTCATATTTTCCCCTTCCTCCCTTTTCTTCTTCTCCTCCTTCCTTTTCTCCCTCCATCCCCCCCCCCAAAACGTTTTCCTCCTCCACCTCCTCTTCTTTCTTCCATTTGTTCTTTGTCGCGTAATTTTCGCAATGGGCACCTGATTGCTCGGTTCTCAATTGACGCCACGGTCCACAATTGACCGCACGGTCCACAATTGACCGCACGGTCCACAATTGACCGCACGGTCCACAATTGACCTCACGGTCCACAATTGACCGCACGGTCCAAAATTGACCGCACGGTTCACAATTGACCGCACGGTTCTCACTTGACCGCACGGCCACAATTGACCGCACGGTCCACAATTGACCGCACGGTCTTCCCTCAACTTCAACTATTTGGCAAGCCTGACATTTTATCCTCCTACTGTTTACCTTTCCCACATTTTCTACGATCATCTTCTGACCTTGACATTAACTCACTTTTCTAAACCTCCCGGCCGCTCATTCTCCGTGTTCGATTCTTGCGAATCGAAATTTTTGGGCTGCTGTCATCGACCCACATGCGGCTCTGCTAATACGTCCCCGCTCAATCCTTCATTTCTCGTCGCTTTTCACTTTCACATCCTCTACGTATTTGCCTTGCACTGCTCTCGGTCACACCTCGTCTGTCGTGCACGTCTACTCCTTCTTGCATTCACCCCACCCACCCTCGCCCACACCCTATACTCCGCTGCGGTCGAAACCGCAGAGGACGATGCCTCGAGTGCGACGAAGAGAAGCGCAAGGACAGAGAGCGCCGCAAGAAGAAGGCCAGGAAAGCGAAGGAAGCCCGAGAAACTAACGGCAACGTACCCAATGGCGTCTCAAAACCTAACGACAGAAACGTCAATTTCTCCCTAAGTGACGATCCTAACGAGACGAGCATTGACATGGAGCTGACCAGTATGTGAGTACTATGCGCGAGCCGCTCGTGCGAGGCGGCCGTTCCCATCATGTGTCGCGGTTACTAAACTGGGTCTCAGGTTCTTTGGACTGCCAAATAGAGTTTTGTACTTCAGGTGTACTTCTGCTTCAGTTGTGTACTGCAGGTGTACTTCTACTTCAGTTGTGTGTGAACTTCTCTTGCTGCAGGTTAATCTTGTGCCGCCCGACAAGGCTTCTTTAACTGGGCCTCGCAATTGTGGTTTTTGTGTCTTTTTAGAATGTTCTTGTGCTCGCTGAGAATGTTCTTGCGCTCACTGGAAATGTTCTAGTGTTCGCTGAGAATGTTCTTGCTCTCACAGGAAATGTTCTTGCACTCACTAGAAATATTCTGGTTTTCGCTGAGAATGTTCTTTTGTTCACTTGTGTTCGCTGAGAATGTTCTTGTGCTCACTAAAAATGTTCTTGCGCTCACAGGAAATGTTCTTGCGCTCACTAGAAATATTCTGGTGTTCGCTGAGAACGTTCTTGTGCTCACTGAGAATATCCTTGTGTTGACTGAAAATATTCTTGCGCTCTCTGAGAATGTTCTTCTGCTCACTGAGAAAAACATTGAGAATACAAGAAGCATTTTCGATGCTCAAAAACTGACGTTCCGAAGGAACTTTCTTCTATGCTCGACTTGTTTGATTGACCTAACATAAGTTGAAACAGTCTTAATTAATTAAGGAGGCTCCGTTTTGGTATCGCTATTTTTTTAATATTTGGAAGATGAACCAGACTTTGTTTTAAGTTAATACACGTCTTGTGTTGTGTTACTGGGCGTGGGGATTTCATCATATATATCCTACTCTCACACCTCGTACAGCGCTAGCAGTCTTCCCTACTTAAGCTGGTGGCATTATCCCAACAAGTACATACTGTGGTTCAGATTCACGTAAAAATTAAAGCAAATTAATTATTTATTTGATAATCGGGAGGACTTAAATAGTACAAACATTAATTTTGCTCATTCATAAAATTTTTCATGCGTGTTTTTGCAAAATCTTGAAAAAGCTCAAAAATTTGCACTGTAAGGCCAATATAGGTAGGTACTGTCTCAAATAAAACTATAAAGGGTGTACACCAAAGCCGTTTTTTAGCTATCGAATCTATTGTATTCGGTGAATATAAAGGCGTTTCTTGATGGAAGCTTCAAATTTTTAACTCGTATTGAATTTTATGTTATTTTCATTTTGAATAAGGTAAGAATTAAAGGAACGAGCCATACGTCTAAATGTTCACGTGTTTTGTCTTGAGGCTTGAAGCTAAATTTTTGTTTCGGAGTTACCAGTTGCAAGTTTAAGAGCAAAATATTTCCTTGCGTTGCTAGTCTTCCAACCCTCAGAACGCAGATAAGTTGACTAATGACAGACTTGTTCCCCAGTGACGCGGGTTGTTTTTGTCGCCATCAAAAATGTCAGGCTCTGTGACATTCTTTTTCTTGTGAAATCGTTCGGGAACATGATGTTTGTAGATTTTGAAAAATAATTATCCTTCAGAAGAACTGATCATTTCCTCTTTCAGTATTTTTTTAAGCGTTCTCATAAGAAATGTTTAAACTTCATTGCTCTTGAAATGCAAAGGCTCTAGGCTGTAACCAATCATAATGGCCATATCTCAACAAATGGAAGATTTCAAAATTTAATTTAATGCCATTGTCTTGGCATTAAATTATTGACATTGTCTTGGCTGCGTGGAAAGCAACACATTTTACGTCTCCTGTGACTCACTCACCAATACAGGAGCTGTGACTCACTCACTCCTGTCACAGCTGTGACTCACTCACCAATACAGGAGCTGTGACTCACTCACTCCTGTCACAGCTGTGACTCACTCACCAATACAGGAGCTGCACAAAAATTCTTGCTGGCTAGTAAGGATCAGTAAATTAGGGCCAGTAAATCATCCCTGGCTAGTAAGGATTAGTAAATTAGGGCCAGTAAATCATCCCTGGCTAGTAAGGATTAGTAAATTAGCGCCAGTAAATCATCCCTGGCTAGTAAGGATCAGTAAATTAGGGCCAGTAAATCATCCCTGGCTAGTANGGATTAGTAAATTAGGGCCAGTAAATCATCCCTGGCTAGTAAGGATTAGTAAATTAGGGCCAGTAAATCCTCCCTGGCTAGTAAGGATTAGTAAATTAGGGCCAGTAAATCATCCCTGGCTAGTAAGGATTAGCGAATTAGGGCTTGTAAATCATCCCTGGCTAGTAAGGATTAGCGAATTAGGGCTTGTAAATCCTCCCTGGCTAGTAAAGATTAGCGAATTAGGGCTTGTAAATCCTCCCTGGCTAGTAAAGATTAGCGAATTAGGGCTAGTAAATTCTCTCTGGCTAGTCCCTCCTCTTTGCGAATCTCAGAGTTTACTTATTTATTCCTCCGTCCTATGCATAAGTTTCACGAGTGTCGCGATGGATATTTTGAGCATTATTTACTGAGGAAACTCATAAAAGATCCAACCACGTTACATTTTATCGTGTCAAAGAACGTTTGTTTGTCAAAATTTTGCAAAGTTCCAAAAATTATAATCGACACAAATACACATATAATTATAATTGACGCTAACACACATGTTCCAGTTGTGGTAGTGATGGGTAGGCCTGTGGTACGGTCATTTTTGTCGCTCGCTCAACTGTTGGTTCCAATTTCATCATTTCAAGGTTATTTGTGAGCTGCGTGCTCGTCACTCACTATTCTCTGACTGTTGCAGTTTATCCCTGAGTAGGCTTACTTCCTTTTTAATATATTAGGATAAATTAAGATATTATTAAATTGAGTAAGCTTATTTTCATTTTAACATATTAGGATATATTCAAATCTTATTATTAAATATTAGAATAACGTCTTGCTCCCTGTCTCGAAAAAGAGAGTTAGAATCACACTTGGCGCAAAAGTTCTCTCAATGTTAAAATATCTCTGAATAATTATTTTCGAGGAAAACACTCAAACTTCGTTAAGTTAACACTCGAGTGAAGCCGTAGTGCAAGGGAGAACACGGCGTAAACTCTCTTTCTTAGTGTACGCGCCACATCTCTGGTCTGACTCTTTTGGGCAAATACTGAAGTTAGCAAAGTTAGCGTTCCTATGCCGACTTTCTTCTTTAGTTTACGCGCGACATCTCTAGTCTGACATTAGGATGAATACTGAAGTTAGCAAAGTAAGCATTGCTCCGCTAACTTTCTTCCTTAGTTTACGCGCGACATCTCTGGTCTGACAGGATAAATACTGAAGTTAGCAAAGTAAGCATTGCGCTGCTAACTATCACCCTTAGTCTACGCGCTACGCCTCTCCTCTATTGGAATAAATACTGAAGTTAGCAAAGTTAGCATTGTGCTGCTAACTTTCACCCTTACTCTACGCGCTACGTCTCTGGTTTGACCCTTTTGGACCCACACTGAAGTCAGGATTAGAATAACGAGTCATTAGTTCCTGTTGTTCACTGAGTTTTGAATGTTGTTTTGTTCTTGAATGCATGCCTTAGTTTTTTAATGAACATAACGTTGTCATAAACTATATGCTCAGATAGTATTTATTTGTCATAAGTTAGTTTCTATTGCGTTTTCCAGTAATATTCTGTTAGTAGATGATGAGAAAACAAACCAATTCTCTGCACGATCTCAGCAAAGCTCGTTCACGGTACGTGCTTTCTACGCCGGCAATGTTTGCCCGTGATAAAGATCTGACAACCCAAATTTGAGTTTTTTAAGTAATGCGAAGCTTTGCGTATCTGAATATTTATTTTGTCTATGCCTAAGCTAGACTGGTTGCAAATTATGGTGCCCTTTACATCCCAGTCTAACTTTTTTTCGCCGCCTGCATGCATGTTTTTCGCCGACCAAGTTATTAAATCGCTTGGGCGGCGAAAAACATGCATGCTCCAGCGAATAAGTTAGACTTGGATCCCTATCATTTCTGGTCAGTAAGCGAACAGAATATGTTGAAGGAGCTCTATCACTGTGAAGGTAAACATCACTTCAAGCATTAAGTGAACCGGATTCGCATTTTTTATATTTAAGATCAATGTAATGCAGTACTTTGAAGATTTATTCTTACAGTTTCACGCGTTTTTAAATCCATTCCCTCGTTATATACAAACATACCCTCAAAATTATTGCAAGACGTCTGTTTTGTTGCTTAGTGAGAGCTACGCTAGTTGGAGGAGAGAGACAGTTCAAGAAAATCTTATTTATTTATTTTCGTCAATAATAAATGAGTTCGAGCCACGCGCGGAATCGCGCGTACTTCTGGCTCCTCGTAGTACGAGGAGCAATTAAAATGAGTGAATAAGCCCTAGACTAACATTTCAATGAATTATACAAAAAAATAATAAATGAGAAAGGGGTTAGGATTTTCTGATAATGTGTGTCATCATCAAAATAAAAATAATAATAAAGGAGAGGCGGTTAGGATTTTCTGATAATGTCTGTCCTCATCAGTGAACCTTGAAGTGATCCTTCACCAAACTATGAGGTACTTATTACAGAATTAGAACAACCGTAATTGCAGGGAGTAATTTAGTTTCTTTTAGTGCTACTCTGTCAGTCGTGTGGAGAGGTCGACGTTTCGTGCAAGCGATTTCACACAACGAGTTTCTTCGCTATCCTTTTATCACTATCACTTCTCTATTTTTTATCACTATCCTTTTCATTTAGTTAAGGTTCTCCTTAGTACTAATGAAACGCTTCAGGTGCATACTGTGTTTAAGATATGCATTGAAATTAATGCAAAATGAATTTGTTTGAAAATAGGGAGGACCTATATAGTGCAAGTATTAATTTTGGTTATTCATGTCACTTTTCGTGCTTGCTTTGCAAAACCTTAAAGAGGCTAAAAAATTTGCATTTTAGGACCAAGCAAATAGTTTTTAAATGTTGCGTTTAGTTAATTTTGCCTCTCATCTCACGTCTGAGAAGTTCACAAGACTTCTAAGTCCTTATCGAACTTGTAGGAACTTGTGTACCTCAAGTGTGTCTTCTGGTGCGAGCGTCCGTAGCTGCGCACTTGTGTGAGGAGTAGAGTGTTGTTGCCAAGCTACTGGCCTCAACACACAACATTGGTCTCCACATACATTTGCGTGCATATACAAAATTGGTCTCCACATACAACATTGGCCTGCGTACACAACATCCGTACACAACATTGGCCTGCGCACACAACATCCATACACAACATTGACCTGCGTACACAACATCCATACACAACATTGGCCTGCGTACATAACATCCATACACAACATTGGCCTGCGTACACAACATCCATACACAACATTGGCCTGCGTACACAACATCCACACACAACATTGACCTGCGTACAAAACATCCATACACAACATTGGCCTGCGTACACAACATCCATACACAACATTGACCTGCGTACACAACATCCATACACAACATTGATCTGCGTACACAACATCCATACACAACATTGGCCTGCGTACACAACATCCATACACAACATTGGCCTGCGTACACAACATCCATACACAACATTGGCCTGCGTACACAACATCCATACACAACATTGACCTGCGTACACAACATCCATGCACAACATTGGCCTGCGTACACAACATCCATACACAACATTGGCCTGCATACACCAGTGCGTGCCTTTAGAGGAGCTCACCCAAGTTGTGGAGTGTCTCTACCGAAGCAAGGTAAGCGCGACCTGCCCTTGTTCTCTATACACTCTAATGTTCAGCACCGCGCCTCTTGCACCATGCATTTGCTGTTACCAACTTCTGCATATGTTTAAATAACTTCTACTTAAATTTCTTTTTCCCTCCTATTGCGTTTTTTTTAAAATCCATCCACTGAATGTTGGGTGAAATTGACCGCTGCATTCTACCTGTTCTGAGACCTCAACCCATTATTGATCTAAACAAATATTCACTTTGCTTAAATCGCAAATTCACGAAAAATTTAAAAGCGAAGAAAATGCTAATAAAATTAGTTATTTTCATTCAAAAGAGAGAAAAAAAATTATTGATCTGTAACGCATGTCTGAATGTTCCATTTTCCATCGTTTTGAGCATATAAATTTGCTTAAAATGTAACGTAAAAATCTATGTCAAAATGATTAATTTATCACATCCTTAACATAATAGGAGGGTTAAATTTTTCTTGCATTCATCACCCGCAACGTTTGCGGCTATGCCTGCATATCTCGGCTGCGTCTCGTTGTTAGTCACCAATATAACTTTATTCTATAATGCTCATATTCCACTCTGTGTAAATTTCTATACGCCACTTCCCGTTACTGCTTTTGCCTTGCCTCTTTTATATGAGAATTTAGCATAAGACATGTGTACTCCTGTGTGATCTCTGCCAGAGAGAGAGAGCTGCGCCACACTCGGAACTAACTAAACGTCAAGTTGAGAGTTCTAAACATAGCAGCGTTGTCTTTATTTTCAAAAATAAAGCAGCTTTGCCTTTATTTTGAAATAGTCGATGAAGCTGAGTGCTAGCGTTGATGTCAGCATCATTTATCTTCTACCGTTATTTTTTAGATGCATGGAAAAATAGGGGATACGATCAGTCACATAATTATCAGTTGGGGGACAATAATTGCTACAACCGTTCGTTCCTGAATCAATTCATTGAGTTGAGCTGAGGTGTTGTGGTGTTGAGTTTCCTCTAGCTGTGATGTTGTGGAGTTAAACAAACATCGGCATCTAAGGATACTTTATTTCCAATCAAGCCTGATGCGTATCATCTTCTGTATTGGTTTTTCAAATGCCTTATAACTAACATTACATATAGGACACCATGACGGTTTCCCCCGTAAAACCGGTACCCATTTCCGACACCTGGGTTGAGTGGGGTATTGTGCTTGAGTTTTCCCTTATACCCAACTGGGAAATCGCAGCGCAGCGCCGGGATTCGAACCCTCGACACCTTCATGGAAGGGCGATACCTTAACCACTGTACCACGCGGAGTTGAGTTACATCTAGCTGTGGTGTTGTGGAGTTCACTGAAATAATGATAAATTAGATTTGTAGCTTAACTTAAGGCTGTGGCTTAGCTCCTGTTGCTCTTGTAAATAATAAATCTTGTCCGTAGGCCAATTCAAGGAATAAACGGTCACTAGGTTGTAAAACTCAGAACATTTGTTCTAGCTTATCTTTAAAATAAAAAATCACGGTATTTTTACCTGGGTAAACTATTTTCTTCTTCTATTCGTTGATGGTTTTGGGATGAATAATGTACTCTAAAAATTTTCGAACGTTACGAACAGCTGGCGTTACGAAAAACTTTAGCGTGAGCTACGTTTATAAAGAAGTGTGCTGTGTACAATGAGTTACACATACGTCTGCATACGAGTAGTTCTGGCCCCACACGATCTCTCAATACTAGAATATTCACCAGCGAGCAAAAATTGACTTGCATGCTGACCGGGTCAGCAGGAGGGCTTCGAAATCGCCTTCACCACAACTGGGTCCGCAATCCTGAAGTACGAGAGTTAACTGGATGTCCAAGGAGATTCGAAGAAAAAACTACTCGGCCAATTATTAGACATATAATCAGATGTTACTAGATATACTCTTACAATCAGAAACCGTATTCCATCATGCGATATGTTACGATTCCATTGGTAATGCATAATCTGATAGTTGCGTCCGCATGACGTGAAAGAAACACAACTCTTGTAATGGATCTAATATTACTAATAATTCTTTAAAATTGTCAAATTACGGCACCACATTTTGTGAATATATTAAAAGAAATCGTGTAAACTGATATGAATGCAATGGTACTTGTGCGTAACAACTGATGACTGTAGATAGATTAGATTCTCTGGTGCCTGTGCGTGACTGGTGTTCTGGTGCGGGACTTAGGGAAGAACCCACGAATAAAGAATAAAATACATTTTATTCAATACATTTTATTATATAAAATACATTTTATTCATCTATGTTCATTCATTCATTCAAGTTCGTTCAATGAGTCACTTAGCTGATTTCTATCGCCATCATATTTTTTATTTCGTTCTATTCTCATATCGTAAACTAACCTATGTTCATCTATGTGGAGTAAATGTAGATGAAGTTTCACATCCCTTTAACTGCTTGCTTTGTGTTTTGTTTCGAATGAACTGATGCTGTTATGAGTAGAGCTGTTATATTTTGTGGAAATGGCGTTCAAAAAATGTGTACCACAACCTTGCTGATGTCTATTAATGTATAAGCTGTAATGCAATTGTGCTGCGTGGTGTAGTGACAAGAACTTATGGAGTTTCCTGCCGAGTTGTTTATTTTGTCTATCGATGCGTCATCTTGAAGTTAAATATGGGCGCAGTACTTAAATTGTCCTAAAAATATTGTAATTTTGTGGAACGTGGCAACAATAACTGGGAAGAGTTGTTGACTACTTTCGTGGAAGATCTACACGAGCTATTTTGTTCAACCCAACCTCCATTGTGTCTGTGGGGCTGCGTAAACTATAGCCACGGTAGAAGAAACAAGGTAGAGTCATTTCTATGGGGGAAAATACACCTCCTCTTGTTCGGCTAGCCAGTAGAACGGCTTTATTTCAAACGAGCTTTATGACGACACCATTGCGACATGTCGTTAGGCCAATAGCGGTGCCAGATTTCGGGCTAGCAGTGTTGCCAGATGCGCTTTGAGAGCTGCTGTTGGTTCCTGGCCATGACGTCAGCATTGCCACACGGTCGACAAAAAAAAGACTGGTTTGACCTTACCATGTTTCTTTTACCGTGACTGCAGCACAGGTTACGTCTGTGTATATAACACATGTTCCGTCACTGAAACATCTGACACTTACGGTACTTCCTTTATAGGAACCAGTGAATACGAATGTCCGAGCCCATCTTGCACCTGTACAACATATATTTGACATAATTCTAATTAATTTCGTTTTATGCAAATATGAATGTTCGGGCCCGTCTTTCCCACCTGTGCAACAAATGCATTTATTTAATTCTAAAATCATTTCGTTTTATGCTCCTGTCATTTCGAAGATTACAAAATAACTTGACGGAGGAGCCGAGGATGCTTTCTGCCGATACGTGAAAGCATTGCGAGGCATCGATGAATTATTGCTGCAGAAATATGTTCCAATGTGACCGCGTATAAATCTCTGCTCTTCGTAAAAAGATTTATTCGCTGTCCGCTAGTAACTGATTGTGCAGTTACTGAACATTTTTTGTACTCGTGTAAAGTTCCAGTGTCCAGACGTGTATTTGAAATCAAACCACGTTAAATGCAAATACCACCTCGATCTTAACTGAAATGTAGGCCCCGTGCCTACGTAACTTGTAGGGAAAGAGCGAAAGCGAGAGAAGTAGTGAGAGAAAGAGAGCGCGAAAGCGAGGGAAGTAGAAAGAGAGAGCGAAAGTCAGGTAAGTAGAGAGAGAGAGAGAGAGAGAGAGAGAGAGAGAAAACGAGGGAAATTGAGAGCGAAAGCAAGGGAAGTAGAGAGAGCGAAAGCGAGAGAAGTAGAAAAAGAAAGGGAAAGCGTGAGATCGAAAGTGAGGGAAGTAGAGAAAGAGGAAGCGAGGGAATTGATGAGAGAGTGAAAGTGAAGGAAGTAGAGAGAGAGAAAGCGTGGGATGTGGGAAGAAAAAACGGAAGAAATAGAGAGAGTAACAGAGAGAGAGAGAGAGAGAGAGAGAGAGAGAGACTATCAGAGTGAGGCAGCACGAAGCCCAGTAAGTATAGCCGGGCACTTGTATGTTCAGCATCGCGTCAAGATAAAATTTTGTTTCTTGTTCGACAGAAAAAAGTCTCTTCACAAATGGAACTCCCGGGAGCATAAGGGCCTTCAGTATGTATTTTCCCCTATAATATCGCCTTCATGTATCCTGTCTGCTCCTTTTCCTTTATTTGGCTTGTAAGCTAACTGAATAGGATACTGGAATGTCCTTTCAGACTTCATGATAGTTTTGCTCCTAGCGTTTACCTATTGCACTTTCACGTTTTGATTTTGTTGAGATCCTTACTGAAAAATTTGTTCCATAAACATGTGGCTTAAAATTTTTCTATAAAATACACGCGACTTCAACTTAGAGTACAAAATTTCCCATTGGGAAATTACAAGCAATTTCAGTGACTAACTTAAATAATTTTAAAACGATTTAAACAATTTAGACAATTTAATTTATCACCAGCGATACAGGAGTAGATTGTTTCTCAAGTCCGGCACAATGGTCAAATTTGAGTATAGCTACCTGTGGGCCCGAATAAGTTCAGTGACTTCCAGGGCATCCCATCACCAACGCTATTCTAAGGTGTACAGTTATGTTTAACTTGAGTTGTATTGTATTGCCTTATTTTACCCCAGTGACCGAGCTGCAAAATCATGCAAATGTCAATTACCAAGAAAATTCAAGAAGTATTTTTAATTAGAGTGGAAACAAATAGCACAGCGCACAATTGATAGGATCTTTTCCGTAGATTTTTGAATGCGGTATTAGCTTCTACGCAGATCTTGCGCCAACTCTGCCAGAATTTTTTACTAGAAATATCAGGTATTTATTTATAAATTATTCGTTCTAATTTACGTTAAACTCTCAACTATGTAGTAAGTTATAAAAGCCAAATAACTATTATAAAAAAAGCAGCTGTGTTTACGTGCAACTGCGCATCAGTATGAAAATGAGCCCAGCAATTAGCGCAAAAATTACATTACGAGCACTACGCAATGTCTATTTTGCCTTCATCGATATTCCGTTTATTTTTTGCTTCAAATATTCCTGCTGCCAAATTCAGTGCTACTGGCGCCACACGCGCACTCACTCATTTCTTGCTTCTTTTGGTGACTTTATTTCAACGCTGTGGACCTTTTTTATTGCTCACTTCCAGCTTAACTAATATATTTTCGCCTTAATGACGCAAACAGGAATAAGAAATTGACTATTGTTTAATTATGTAGGTACGAATTAGGAGGTAACAATGAGTACACAGTTGAATATTTAATTGAGGTGCTCTATAAAACTACTCAACCTTTGTATAATTATAATTAATTCATGATTCAAATTTAATCTGGCTTGAATCTAAATTTGTACGCACACCCCGGCCTTGTGAATAGATTCCCCGTTTTCTACAGCCCATACTGAATGTTCCCTTCTCTTCGCTCTTTTGAGATCGCATCTGTTTTGGATTAGGGAGTCTGGAACTAACTAATACAATATAAATAAATGTTCAGGTCTGCTGCTAAGGAAAGTTCATCGTAATTTTCAGTCTCCCGAAAACTATGTACAGAGGATACTCGGTGTTCAATTGGTGCATTCCTGTTTACACTAACTGCAACTATACGTGCACCGCGGTAGAGGAAACAAGGTAGGGTCATTTCTATGGGAGAAAATACACCTCCTCTTGTTCAGCTAACCAATAGAACGGCTTCATTTCAAACAAACTCTATGACGTCACCAAAGCGCCATATCCCTATGCCAATAGTAGAGCCTGAGTTGAGGGTAGCAGTGCTTCCAAATGCAACATGAGCGCTGCTATTGGTTCGTTGCCGTGAGGTCAGCAAACCCACACTGTCAACGAAAAAAAGACTAGTTTGAACCTGTTTTGTTTCCTCTACCGTGACGGGTACCGATGATAATGAGTTTACGCTACTGGAAAAGTTGTTCAGATATGTGTAGAAAGGTGAATTAAAAGTTAACTATTGTGAACAGTTCGTTTGCAAGAGCTCATTTCAAATACAGCCTGCTTGTTGTTTTTCCTCATCGCCACACGGCCGTAGCACGGATACCAGGCTGTGGCTCATCGCTCTCTCTCACCCAGACTTTGCGGGAATTTTTCTACGTCGCAAAATTTTTTGCCCCGTGTTTCATTTTTTCGAAGCCAGTTTTTCAGGAAATTTTTTAAAATAGTTAATATAGACGGATTTTTCATGAATTTAATTCGTTTCTTCGTCCATTGACTACACTAAAATTCCTCAGTACTGAAAAGTTATTCGATCCCTGCCCTGATGCCTCAGCAGCAGAATATGCCTCAGACAAAACTTAGTTTTCTAGGAACATGAACATTCATGACTTACTTTTATTTGTTCCTGGAAAGAATTTTATTTGCATGCGTGACCCACAGTGGTATAATCAAATTATAAACACCGTGTGTAAGTTACGCTCTAGACTGGACGGAAATTTAATTTCAATTTACCAACGAGTGCTCGAGTTAGGCGAGTTGTGTCACTTTGTAAGAAGAAACAAGAACAGAGAAAACGAGTCGTATTGTACAATCCAGTGTTAGCTTTTTGCCCGGGCAACAACTGAAATGTATAAGAGCAAAGAAGCCTAAATAATTTCATAAATATAAAATTTAGTTAAATATTTCACTTTGCGCTTGTAGACCGATGTTGTCGGAACTTTTCTTGAAAATGAGTTTAATTATTTTTCTTGTAGAACAGGTCTTTCATTTTTATTGTGACTGCACTATTTCTGTTAAATATTCACGATAATTTTTGTTCAAAATTCTAAAGAACGAGCTTGTTGTCATCACAAAATGGACACAAGTGCCAGTCGCTTTTACGCACGGTAGAGGAAACAAGGTAGGGTCATTTCTATGGGAGAAAATACGCCTCCTCTTGTTCGGCTAGCCAATAAATAGGCTTTATTTCACCGAAACTTTATAACGTCACCAAAACGCCCTGTCGTTAGGCCAATAGTGGAGCCAGATTTGGAGGTAGCAGTGCTACCAGATGCAATATGAGTGCTGCTATTGGTTCGTTGCCGTGACGTCAGCAAAGCCACACAGTCAACGAAAAAAAGACTGGTTTGAACCTACCTTGTTTCCTCTACCGTGCTTTTACGGTCTCACAAATCTCAAGTGTGCGACACTTCAACTACGGCTCTTCATTCTTGACTCCTGAGACGTATCATTTGGTGACGCGTAATGATGGGTGATGTGTCCACTCTGTGTGTCCGCAACAAGATAGCTGACGCAAATACTTTGCTTCACGCAGCAAGCACGCCACCTGTGTTCTTGTGTTTATGTGTTTTTGAGAACACGCTCGCTTCTTTTGTCCTTGTTCTGTTCAGTTTCAAGCACCCTTGTCCCAGATATATATTAAAATTGTTCTTTTCCCTTTTTATTTGTTGCTCACGTTTGCTTTTTTGGCGTTGTGCTGTTGCGAGTTTATGCACTTGATGAAATATATTTTTTTCTCACTCACTTTATTAATAATTTTATCTTTTTGTTCTTTTTCCTCCTACACACTTTTTAACCCCACCGTAATCCAATCTTTCACAGTTATTTCAGTTGATGAAACTAACCCACCAATAACATTTATTTTTCTAACGCACTTGTTGCTTCACGTTTGTTTATTTGTCACGTTTTTGATGCTTTGTACTTACACTCGTCTGATACATTTTGTAACTTACATATTGTATGTTTTTGGTGACTTCTTATTTCAATCTTTGATGCCATGGTGAGCGCATCAATGCATGATGCTCTTCTAACCTCGAAGATGACGTCTGACGTCCCTGAGTACATCAGAAATTTGACCAAGAATTGGTCAAGAATTTCACCTAGCAAAGATCTGAGGCCTTGGGTTAGACCACTTCAATTTGGTCATTTCTTCAGAGCTCATTTCTACCTTCGCTGTAATTTTAGCTAATGATTTCATTTAAAGTTAGTACTTAACATGGCAGTCGAGTGGAAACATCAGTTAAGCTAATTTTTACTGGCACAATCAGTCATGGATAAAATTAAAAGTTAACGAGTAAAAAGATACGAAAAATTAGGGCGTTCGATTAAGTTTAAATAACATTTGTACAGTGAGAGCATAAGGTTGTTAACAAATGAAGTACTTTCCGGGAATTAAATATTGTAAACTTCAAATTTTCAATGTGCATACTTTTCCAAACGTTTAGTTGTATTATAATTAAACGCTATTGACGTATGGTGACATCGAGCAATTAAAATTACCCTGAAATGGCGAGGGCTTTTACTGTTTTCAACTCAATGCCCACTCGATAAAATAGAATCATTTGCATCACTCGTAAATTAGTTACAATGACCTCGAATAAGTTCTATGAGATTATTTATCAAGCATTATTTCTTTGGAGCACGGACTCGAGTGTTATAATCAGATGAAATCAGACTCGAGACCTAAGATGAAATTAATTGCCTCTTGCCTGAGCAAAAGATTTACGAGATAATCTATCACGCACTATTTCTTTGGAGCTCAGACTCGAGAGGAGCACGGACTCCAGTGTTATAGCAAGACGAAATTAATTACTTCTCACCTTTGCAGCGCCCGCAACCGCGGCACGAAGAAGGACGCCCAGTCTGCCGAGGAGCGGCGGCGGCTCAGCATGATGCCTGAAGAGGAAGAGGAGGAGGCAGAGGGCATCACCATCAAGGTGACCAAGACTTGAGTCGTCACTGTCGCTCTGTCGTAGTCACACTTGCTTTCTTGACTCTTATATCGATGATCGTGTCTGCCGAATCGCGCTGAGGGATGATGAAAACAATCTGGGCGATGCAAAAATTCAGTCTGATCTATAAATGTGATCTGAGGTTTCTTTTGATTTGCTGCTGCTAACGTGGTAAAAAAATTCGTAAATTAAATTTGAATTTGATGATCTTTGATGTAAGTCTGATCGAAATCATGCGGTTGTCGTGTTGCTTGCACGTATAAAAATAAAAGTTTAGAGAAATCCTTCTATCAAAAGTCAATGAAAGATTTTTTGATCGTGTTGATCGTATCCTTCAATGTCGAATGAAGAAGTTAGAGGAATTTTTATTGGACGGTTTTCAATCATCCTGTTGGTAGCATTTACCTACTTGTAATTTCATTAACTATTTGAACTTGTGTAGGTACTATGATTTGTCTGGTAAAAAAATCCGTTTGTATGACATGGTCAGAACACTTCGATACACTTAAGGTAGAGCAACATGTCTTCGTTGTATCGAAGTTTGTTTGTGCCAAATGTGAAGACCGCCGCAGCAACTAAACCATCGCTCAGTTTTGTTTCCGTTCTGTGATGCATTTGAGATCATTGTCTGACCTCTCACTGCACACAACATCAGAAAGAGTTTCTCTTCACACAGAACTCTTACAGCACAGACATGCTGTGCTCATACATAGAAGATTTAACCGATCTTTCAACATGCACATGGAGTCCAGTACCCTTCAAAGTAGCTATGTCTTTTTTTATCGAAGTAATTCATTTTAAATGAATTATCTTTAGCTTAAACGAATTTGATTCATAATCATTCAGCTAACGGGCTGAATGGATGCGTGCCTTGTTTCATCGCAAGGTCTCGTTATGTATTAAAATTTGGCGATAAAAGCCCAAACTTCTGAAAGAACGTCAGCAATAATAATAGTAGATAGTATGTATATTTCAAAAAATTAAGTAGTAATTCAATAAATGAGTTAAACCAATTTTAGTTCAGTGCTTAAAAGTTACTGCAACAAAGTTAATTGCTGCAACAAACTTGAACAAACAATATTACCCATGAAATAGAAATGGTTTTATTGAGGTTATGCGATGTATATACTCTGCGCAGAAGGTGATTCTGATGTCTATCGGGTTGAATGTTCCTTGAGACTGGAGTCTGCTTCCATAGTAGGAATGATATCGGCCCCAGTTCATTTTGTAGAATACGGCAAGCTCATTTTGTGGAATACGGCAGCATTTCAGCGTCGCAAGTTGTCAACTCAAGGCAACCACAGGGCCATGCAACCGATGGACGCGTGAAACTATTCGTGGTTAGAAAACAAGTGTTGTCTGAAATTCGGTGTGCCTGCACAAGTTGAAGCTCGTACTTACCGAGTTATGATTTAAGACTAACTGGATCGCTGTCCGGTTACGGATACTGAAATAGTGCGCTTATATTGCCTTCCAGATTGCGCTAAAGAAACTTCATGCAAACCGAGTGCAATAACTTGAACGAATTCTGTACTGACAATAATGTTGCCTATCAATGTGTGTCTTTACATTTGTAAGTGTGTACATAGCTTGTAAGAAATTAACGTAGAGTCAAGTTTAGTGTGTCGTTTAATTTTGCTGTCTTCCATTCATTTCTGCTGGACAATCTACTCTTAAGAACTTCGCTAAACTCCAGCGTTTTAGCCCTCCTTAAATATTCTGCTGATGCTCATCACGCATTTTTTATTTTATTTGTGTAAGTTAGTTGTTGATGACACCTTGCCCACTCACAACTCCCTCACGAGCGCGGGGAAACTTTATCAAGCTGGTGTAGTGCGCACCAACAAAGTGATGCCTACGAAGCGCTGTGAATTGGCCTCGCTCTGCTCCTGTTTAGTTTCTGGAATCCGAAATTTGGTCACTCTCCCGCTGTCAAAAACTGTGAACCAAAAACCGTCATGGGAAGGAAGCAGCAATCACTATTTTATGCTCTCCTTGTTAATATTTTGAAAAATTCGGCTTGAAAAGAGATACAGAAAACAGCCCTTGCAAGTTGGGTATCCGTACGTTTCTGAGCATAACTTTTCAATAAACCTTTGAAGCAACAATCGAGGGATTTTGTAATGATCATTATAACTGTTTTATTCAGCTTGTAACAGCTGTTGCTTGTAGGGCGGTCTTCCGTGTTGTGCGCGACAATGCTGCTGCTTGCATTGTAAGAGTTGTTCTTTGTAGGCAAGGCAGTTCATCACCAATTGTAATCACTAAGTTTAAAGTTGCCTTTAGTTCCGTATAGCGCCATGCACCCTACGCCTTAGTACGAAATATTTTTAATTTCATTTTACGGAGACTTCGTTTGCGTCATTAGCATGATATGTTTATGTATCAGAGCTAACACATGTGGATGCGTGTGTTTTACTACGTACTTATTTATCAGTGGTACAACAACACCATAGCTCTGTTTTTTTTGGTGATTTCGATTAGCAGTGCAAGTGTTTGCCTTGAATTTATTTCAGTGCTGAATTGAATGGAATTCCAGTGCTGCGGACACGGATTCAGATGAATTCCGTGTGTTCAGTTGATCGTAATTCTAAATGTTCCCGGAAATTTAAAACTTGGAATTATAATTATAACAAAGCGGCGCTCATATTGAATTAGTCCCAACACTTATCGGCTAAATAATGTAGAGTAATGTAAGAAAAAGTATTTTTAAGCTACCCCTTCATCAGTAATTGGAACTAAATAATGAGGGTCAAATACAGGTGGTTTTGTTGGCCAAGATTTGAGAGGAATATGCATGTTACTTCTGTCCTTTCAACATTGGTTGAACTTCAACACAGAACTCTAGGCGCAAGTTGAGAAAAGTGATAGTGTTTAATTTAAGTATCTTTCCTGCTGTAAGTAATTTGTTTTTGAATGCGTATTCAAGCGGTTGAAGCTACCAAGTAACTATCAAACATGGGGGTGTTCGTAAATATGTTTTCACTCATTAACCATTGCTCTACCGTGTCCTTAAGTGCACGCGTTGTGTGTAATTCAACCATGTTCTTTTCTCCGTCTCGTCTCGCTGGGCAGAATTGTTCCGCTTTTGTCGCACCTCCAAGTGGACGCATGAATGCAAGAGGGGCCGGTCAAAAATCAAATTTGAAAATTTGCCATTTGAGTTAAAACTTGTATGATTCAATGGAAGTGTGTGGCTTGATATAAAAATTCTTACCAAACGGTTTTAAAAAGTTCAAAATTAGGCGGATGATCAATTGGTGTCATCCGGTATGAATCAATTGATCAATTGAGTACAGGTTTATGGCTTGACTTTATCGTTCAATTATAAAAATTTTTACCAAACGGTTTTAAAATTTTCTGAATTAGACGGGTGATCAACTGGTGTCATACGGTATTCCTGTCAGACTGCAGCTCATTCCGTCCAAGCCGATGACGCGAGACGCCATGATGTTCAAAGTGCTCAAGTCTTTGATTTTCTCCAAATTTCAAAACTTTAAAGTTGATGACCCTCACGAGTCTTCTCATGCGTCCACGAGTTCTTGCAACCTTTTTATTGTATTATTTTTCGTACGTTTCCCATCAGTTTGCTTCCTCTTACGTAGTATTATTCATCGTAGCAGTTTGTATGATAACTAGTTCACTTATCTGAGACGATGATCCCATTTTATTTGGAGAAGCCTTGTCATGAGGCAACTGGATTGCGAGTGAGCGCCTCCACAGTTTGTACGTTTAGTTTCATGTAGTAATTATTTGTATTTAAAGGCCTTGGTGTTCAAAGTTGTTTGTTCCCATGTTCTCGTCTCGTGACTATTTTGATTTGTTTTTATCTTATTTATTATGTTATCAGAATTTTATAAATTCGTCTCGGTTTTTCTGTCTTTTAATTTTAATGTATGAAAATTTCGATCCTTTTTTATTTATCTTTTATGCTGAAGTTGCGAGTGGTGTTCGCTATTGCTTGTCCGTGCGGCGCACCCGTGCGCTCCACATAGCCATGTACGCACCTCTCTACCAACCCTTGGAGCTCTTTTTAATTCGAGTAAAGCATACTCTGTAAGTACCTTAGTTTATTTCCCCTGATTGTGCTGGTGGTTGTGTCGTGCTTTCAGTGTTGTTATGGTGACGTCACCATGCCCCACCCACGCATGACGTCGCTGCCACGGTAGAGGAAACAAGGTAGAGTCATTTCTTTGGGGGAAATACACCTCCTCTTGATCGGTTAGCCAATAGAACGGCTTCATTTCAAACGAACTTTATGACGTCACCACTGCGACGTGTCGTTAGGCCAATAGTGATGCCAGATTTTGGGCTAGCAGTGTTGCCAGATGCAATATGAGCGCTGCTGTTGGCTCGTTGCCATGACGTCAGCATTACCACACGGTCGACGAAAAACAGACCGGTTTGACCCAACCTTGCTTCTTCTACCGTGGTCGCTGCGTAGTGTCTTTCATTCATCAAGTCCACATTTAAACATCGACTACCGAATGAATTCTTTCGATCTGCAAAAAAAATTTGATTCAATATTTTCAGTCACTTGAAATTTGAGCAGCGGAGCACTAAAATATTTTGGAAAGAAAAATACCCTATTCAGTGGTGCTCTTCAATGGTGTAATGTAAATTAACAACTTTAAATGTTTCGCTCCAGTTGAAAGTCAAGCTGACTGTGAACAAGTACACTATTTTGACTCACCAAAAGAAATTGAAGACTTCCTGCGCTGAGTGTTCAATCTCTAGCTACGCACCAACACTTTTATCGGCTGTTGTCGGGTTACAGGAACTGTATATCTGCTGAGCGAAATGTAGGCTTCCTCACACGACTGACTGAAACAATGTGCTTTTAGCAGGCTATTGTGGTGTGAGCTTCGTAAACGTACCTCCTGCAGTGTTTCAGGTATGCTCTTGAGCTCATATTGGTATACTATTGGTATATGGTATATTGGCTGAGATGTTTGAGACGCATTAAGTACCGGCCCTGATGCCTTAAGCTGTTAAGCTGATGCCTTAACACTTTCGACTGCGACGTGCGCCACTGGTGGTACACTGAGGCAATTTTCATTGCTGCTGACCAACCCGTAGTCGCAAACTCAACTTTTATAAATACTTAGTTAAAACTAAATGAAGGCACGATTCGGTTAAATGTTTGCTATTTTCAACATTACTTGCTACAAGTGACTTTAAACTTGAGTTGAATATTAAACTTCAGTTTTACCAGCCGCAGTCAAAGTGTTGAGCTTAAGCTGTTACTTGGCTACTTCACGCCTACATTAATCCCCTGTTCCTTGTGGTCAGGTCCCACTCTAGGCATTCGGATGGATTCGACATTTGATATGTTGGCGTGCACAGAGTAGACAGCTCGGAATAAACTACTCCCGCAACCTAACCTACGCGTTGAAAATCATTGTTTACAAACGTGTGCTAAAAGTAACTCTTGCTGCTGGATGCACTTTTTTTCTCGAAATTTTTCCACTTCACATTGCACTGTAGTTCTGCCTCACAATAGGTCCACCTCACAATAGGTGTGCCTCACAATAATTCCACCTCACAATAGGTCTGCTTCACCATAGGTCCACCTCACAATAATTCCACCTCACAACAGGTCTGCCTCACAATAATTCCACCTCACAATAGGTCTGCCTCACAATAATTTCACCTCACTGTGGGTCTGTAAATAACACATGTGGGGACAGGAACAAGTGAATACATACATTATCTACATGGAGGTAAATAATGTGCTACGAGTGTGTGCGTTACTGATAGACTGCAACAACCGACAGAAGACAAAGGAATTAGAACCTTACTCCACATTCGCCTAGTCTCCGAATGAACATGCAACTGCTGACCATCAATTTAACTTATGCTCCGTTCGTGTACACAAATAACTCTGTAGATGCAATTTCACTGGGAGATTTTCCATAAATTTTAAATACCTACGTCAGGATTCAGGTAATATTTTCATTCACGTCGGAACTTTGCCTTGTTATCGATTTTATGGAGGTAGTACTAAGTAAGTAACAAATGAAAGATTTGAAAAACACGTATCATCAAGAACGCATTTCTTGCTTTCCACTCGCCTAACCTGAGGACGATGTTGAGATCCACAGTTTCTAACCCGATAACGGCCTGCGGTGAGAATATCTTCAAGCTTACTTTAACGTCTCCCAATGAATTATCCATTACTGAAAGAATGAATTCGGTCATTGTTGGTTAAGCATTAGTGTTGCTTGCTTCCAATAAAACTTAGCTAAGTTCAATATATATGAAACTGCCAACGGATATTCAGCAGCGCTTCTCATATGCACGGTTTTCATAAGTGCTTCAACTTTACCAATGATGAAATTGACTGACCATGAGGGCACGAATCCCTAGAGTTATTCATTAGTTTCTAGGGGATGAAATGGGTCCTACTATAGCGTGAGGTCTACCGCCATGTATCGCCTACCCAGGTGCAGTTTGTGGTGTACAAATGAAGTGTTTATCGCTAATTTAAATGTGTGGAAATAAGTAATGTCCATTAGTATCCTAAGCTCACCTCACACTACATAAGAGCTAGAGGTAGATATCATGCTTTAGTGTGGTCGACGTCACGCTATAGTCCTAGCTAGAAGTAGATCTCATTCTACAGTGTGGTCTACCTAACACTATAGTACTAGCCAGAGGTAGATCTCATGCTATATTGTGGTAGACCTCACGCTATAGCAGCATCGATGAAATGTCCCTGAAATGGAAACGACCTAACAGAAGTATTGTAGCGTTTGAAAACGAGAAGCGGAATCGTCCAATGGGCGCAGTGGTGTGTGCTGTGGGCATCGCATTTGAGAAGCGCTGGTGAGAGAGAAATCCGACTCGTGCATGTTGCTTAACTGCTTTTCATTCGGTTTTTGTTCGGTGGCGAAATTGATGTAAATGTGGAACATCTCAACAAAAAAAGAAAGACAATTTTTATTTCTTGAACACTTTGACCGCAACGAGCGCCGCAGGTGGCCACGGAGGGGATTTCCATAATGCTGCTGACCGACCAGTAGTCACGAACTCAACTTTCATAATTCTTAATTAAAGCTAAATGAAGGCACGATCCAGTTAATGTTTGCAATTTTTAAAATAGCATGCTACAATTGACATGGAATTTGAGTTGAATGTTGAACTTCAGGTAAACCAATTGCGGTCAAAGTGTTTATAAATGCAAAACTTGAAGGCCGTAGAAGTTGAACTTTATCACCTTGTGTTCTTTTTCATGATGTTCCCGGACTCGTAACATGTTGAGGTGACACGATCATTTCGCAACAGTTCAAGTCTAAGAGAACCGAGTCCTGCATCTTAGATGTTCAGCAAATGTGCATTTGGTTGCCAAACAAACTATTTTCACCGACTGTCCTGTAAATATAGCGTAGTTCAAGCGTCCAGAGTTGAAAGGAATCTTTTGATAAAGTTACAGAACTGAACCGATGCTGAAATGTTTGATGAGCTTTTATTTTTTGTAGCCAGTGATGTACGATCCCCTTATTTCTGGGGCTCTTTAATGTAACCCATGGTCATCAAATAACTTATACCATAAAGTTGTTCTTAATGGAAAAATTAAAAAGTGCGAAGAATGATGTTCGAGTTATCGTAGAACAGCATAGAATTTTCATTTTGAAGGGATGGGAAATCATTCGCTGACAAGGATCTAGAAAAGCTAACTTTTAGTGTTGTTGAAAAGCCAATATTTAGCTTCCACGAAAACTTATGGAACGCTTCCGTGAGAGAGAAAAGAGCTAATTTAAATGGTGCTAGAGTTGTCGCTCTGGTGCTCAGAAACTTCCTTATCTTACTCCTTTCGCCAATTCTATTGAATGCTAGACTAACGAAAACAAGCGTCGCTGAAGTCAATATACAGGAGAGCTAATATGTCTAGCTTCCAAAAATTCAATTATGATCTTGAAATTTAAATTTTACAGAATCGGATGTCCTCCAAAGTTTGGGCTTTTATATTCCACTGTTTGCATGACATTTCATGTATGACTATATCACCTGTCTACACTTCCTTCATACATTGACTTTAAAAAAAGTTCTGAAAATATATCACGGCATAAAAAGTTCCCAGCATAGCCATGTAAGGTGGAAACTTGTTCTTCCTCGGGACAGCTCCCTTAACACTTTGACTGTAATTGGTTAAACTTAAGTTCAATATACAACTCAAATTTAATGTATAGCTCAATATACAACTCAAATAATTAACTGGATCATGCCTTCATTTAGCTTTAATTAAGTATTTATCAAGACTGAAATTGTGACTACTGGTCGGTCAGCAGCATTATGAAAACACCCTGCGTGGTCACCGGTGGGGCACATTGCGGTCAAAGTGTTTATTGTAGCTCACACGAAGTATGGAGAGCGAGGTGTGCGCACCGCGTCAGTCACGTGATAGCACCCGACCGCCCCGCAAAAATTATTCTCGTATTCATGGCCACTGCCGCGGTTTGTATGAAAGAAAGCTAACTGCGCATGATACAGTCAATCACTGTCGTTCTAAGCAATGACTGTAACCCGCACAACCCTTCACTTTGTTATAATACCTCAACGTTCAAGGTTACCAAGATTCCTTGCTGTTTTGTGGCAAATTAATAGGAGTTATACCTACCTCACGTGTGCGGAGTCGGCATTTCTCCAAAAGCTTTAGTGACAACGGCTGAAGGAGCGCAACATCAGCGAGCACGTTTCTTATGGTGACACTGATGGCGGAGTACAAATTCACCATCATGTATGCCCAGAGTATTGTACGTTAAATTGGAAACAGTAAATCAGAAATATGCTTGCGTCAAAGAAGACGTCATCACCAAATGTATTTTAATAGAATACTTATGGTTTTTCAACATTCTTTTAATAAGTTGATAATAAAAATAGATCACCGTTTTGCGAGCATTCGAATGAAATCGGCTCAATTTTTTTAGAAGTCATTTTGACATCATTCTATAGTTTCCCAACGTCCGTATCTCGAATCTTCTTTTCAGAAGAGAGCACCACGTAGTAAACATGGGCATTTATGTGCCTTAGGTCATAGAGTGAATCGCCTGTGGGAAAATCGTTCAGATTAAAAAGCTTACAATGAGAGCACAATATGCCTCCAACCATAATCGGTGTTCTGCTTCAGAGATCTGAACCCTGGCGTTAGAGTTCTTTACACCTTTAACCGCAATTGGGTAAATTTAAACAGTTTATTTACCACAAGCGATACAGAAGTAGATTGTTTCTCAAGTTTAGTACAATGGTCAAATTTGAGCATGGCTACCTGTGGGCCCGAATAAGTTCAGCGACTTCTAGGGCATCCTACCACCAAAACTATGCTAAGGTGTGTCAAACTAAGGTGTTGAAGTAATGTTCAAAATTCAACTCAAATTTAAAGTCAGTTGTAGGTAATAATTTTGGAAATGTCAAATATTAACTGGATTGTGCTTTATTTAGCTTTAATTATTTGTGAAATTGAGTTGTGACTAGTAGTCGGTCAGCAGAAATATGAAAATTCGCTCTATGTTTCACCGGTGGTTCACATGCAGGTTAACGTGTTAACTATGACTCCTCATAATGGTTTCAATAATTGTTCAGGATCAATGGAGAATATTATCACCGTGTTTTTAAGCTAAATTTGCTAACAGAAAACACAAACATTTAGTTACTGTCTTCATGCTTGTTTCTACATATTTCGGCTAGCAAAAAGAACTTTTACAAGATCTTTGATTTGTCGATCTTCAGTTCAGAAATACTGAGAGTGAGTTTGTGAAGCAAGTTTTGTTCATAGTACCGTGAGCAACCGGAAGAAAGTGAACTCGACGAGTACAGGCAACAGCCCAATACAAAAGTACAGACTAGCGCCAATCATCACCATCATCACATTCAATCATCTCAATCATCACATTCAATCATCACATTCAATCATCACAATCATCACATTCAATCATCACAATCATCACATTCAATCATCACAATCATCACATTCAATCATCACAATCATCACATTCAATCATCACAATCGTTACATTCAATCATCACAATCATCACATTCAAACGTCACAATCATCACATTCAATCATCACAATCATTACATTCAATTATGACACTCTTCACATTCAATCATCACAATCATCACATTCAATCATCACAATCATCACATTCAATCATCACAATCATCACAATCATCACATTCAATCATCACAATCATTACATTCAATCATCACAATCTTCACATTCAATCATCACAATCATCACATTCAATCATCACAATCATCACATTCAATCATCACAATCATCACATTCAATCATCACAATCATCACATTCAATCATCACAATCATCACAATCATCACATTCAATCATCACAATCATAACATTCAATCACAATCATTACATTCAATCATGACAATCTTCACATTCAATCATCACAATCATCACATTCAATCATCACAATCATCACATTCAATCATCACAATCATCACATTCAATCATCACAATCATCACATTCAATCATCACAATCTTCACATTCAATCATCACATTCAATCATCACAATCATCACATTCAATCATCATATTCAATCATCACAATCATCACAATCATCACAATCATCACAATCATCACATTCAATCATCACAATCATCACATTCTAAGAAAAAAGTAAGAAAAGAAAGCATGTAGCATCTATCCATTCTACAAGGAATACTAGAGAATAGGTGATCATGCCGGCTGTAGAAGCAAACTAAAACTTTCATTTTGCCTCAGATTTATTGCAATGTTCACTAATTTCATCTGTATGGCCCCGGCGATACGAAAATCGATTGCACTTATTGCACAACGGATGACGGTAGGTTGTTTTTAAAGGAGTCAATGTTTAGAACGTGCATCACGGTAGAAGAAACAAGGTAGGTTCAAACCAGTCTTTCTTTCGTCGAAGGTGTTGGTGTGCTGACGTTACGGCAACGAACCAATAGCAGCGCTCATTTTGCATCTGGTAGCACTGCTACCCTTAAATCAGGCTCCACTATTGTCCTAACGACACGGGAGTTTGGTGACGTCATAAAGTTTGTTTGAAATCAAACCCTTCTATTGGTTAGCCGGACAAGAAGAGATGTATTTTCTCCCATAGAAATGACCCTACCTTGTTTCCTCTACCGTGACGTGCATTCGATGACCCGTGATGTAATGCCGGCCATTTCTGCTCGCGGTGTACCCATGCTGCTTGCATGGTGTATTTGTTGTGCATCTCACATAGCTTGCACTGTATTTAGCCTCTGCAGACGTGAA
Organism: Platorchestia sp. MABIK; assembly: GCA_014220935.1. Taxonomy (NCBI): domain Eukaryota; kingdom Metazoa; phylum Arthropoda; class Malacostraca; order Amphipoda; family Talitridae; genus Platorchestia; species Platorchestia sp. MABIK. The sequence goes on from JACJUY010003565.1 coordinate 69,279, forward strand.
CTCATATTCAGCTCATCTCTTTAGAGTTCAAACGCGTCTGTTCCAAAAATGGTAAAATATCAGTACATCTTGAATTATTCCAAGAGCAATTGTGTCTTTGTGTGATATGAGGTAACCCTCTAACGTCCGCATTTTATACTCATAAATCACAACCACCATCACTAAACTGGCACCGGCATCATGTAGTCACCGACATTACGAGGAAGTGACTGCCACCCGACAGTGAACTTCGAAGAACACATTAGGGCACAAATTTCACAAGGAATAAAAGATGTTAGAGCTGTTTATGAAAGTGGATTTCGAAATCCAACTTGACGTTTGAGGGTTGAAGGTGTTGCTTAGTGATGGATTTTAGCAGTTTACTGTCTCAAATGAAAGGTTAGTCAACTGAAGGTAAAATATATCATCATTCAAATTGGAACAAGAATTCTGTTCAATTTTTGGTTCGGAGAGTTTTTAATTATATTCTCGACGAGTATTCGGGTGTATTTACTACTAGCAAAAGCTTACCATAGCCGTTCCAGTTAAGTGCTTTATACATGTTCATATTTTCCATCTCGAGCAAAACTGCCGAAATTCTGTCGAAAAACAACAGAGCTGTAGTATCGATTCACTGATGCTAGCGGTAGTGCAAGCTATGGTGAATACACACTGTATCCGCTTAAAAATAGTAGGAAGCAGCATAAATATACCTTAAGCAGCATTCACAGCATTACAGCAGAGATCATCGTATGCATGTTCTAACTATTGAATAATTTCAACACTTTGACCGCAATTTGTTAAACTTGAGTTCAATATTCCACTCAAATTTAAAGTCAATTGTTGTAAGCAATTTTCAATTGAGCATTTGTGAAAATTGAGTTTGTGACTACTGGTCGGTCAGTAGCATTATGAAAATCTTCCACGTGGCTACCGGTGGCGTACAGTTGCGGTCAAAGTGCTAAAAAAATTTTAAGTCACCCTTTCTTGTGACAGCATAATCGAACGTAAGAGCTTATAAGCTTTCTATAACGCGAATCGACCTGATATCCTCAGTGGTGATGTTCTCTTTAGGCATTGAAAACTGGAAAAATTAGCAAAACTTTGGCGAGAACTAAATGCTGGGGAATTTTTTCTACCATTATTATTAGTCTTCACGTAAAACTTTCTATCGCCAAGATGTCGGCATCTTATAATGTTGAGTCTGCCACGCATTATGTATCCCTGCAATGTTGTAACAGTTAGAAACAATTAAATAGAACAGCGGCCAGGCCCATTTGAGCTTTCAGGGCCCAAGGAAGCAATGACAGTCAATGAAACCGAGGAGCATTTGAAGAGCAGACAGATCTTAAAATGTTCAATCGTGCGAATTTCAAGTAAAATATTAATAAACGAATACAAAACAATAATAGATGACTTTCAAGTATAATATTAATAGACGAAAAATCCACCTGATTTTCAGTACTCGTAGGATAGGCCACTGGCATATTTTCATTGATATTTTTAGAATAGGCCACTGGAATATTTTCATTAACATTTTTAGGATAGGCTACTGGAATATTTTCAACAATTTTTTTAAGATAGGCCACTGAAACATTTTCAAAAATTTTTTTAGAATAGGCCACTGGAATGTTTGTATAAATTTTAATTAATTTGGTATTTCCAGTTCAGCGGCCTGTTCAAGAGGAGGAAGTCCCAGGTGGTAGCGAGCACTGAAACTTCTGTGTAGCAGTCAGACGTGTTCACTGTTCTGCCGCCCACGCCCTCTGCACGCAGGCCTTCTCAGCCCTCTGACCTCCCCTATGCGCCATGTGACTTCTCCCATGCGCCATCTGACCTCCCCTAAGCGCCATATGACCTCCCCGAAGCGTCATCTGACCTCCCCTATGCGCCATCTGACCTTCCCTATGCTCCATCTGACTCCTCCCATGCGCCGCTCCTTGTGTAGGCCGACAACCGCAGTCAGTTGAACACCCTCGATCATGGCATCACCTACCGCGTAGAAAATTTCGGCATTTACCTAATGACATCACACGGCATCACTTGTGGCACAGGCAAATCTATCCTTCACCTCGTGGCATCATACAGCATCACCAACGCCGCAAACAAGTTCAGCCGCGGCATCACCTACCGAGTAGAAAAGTTCGGCAATGACATCACATGGCATCACTTGTGGCACAGGTAGATTCATCCGTCACCTCGTGGCATCACACAGCATCACCAACGAGGCAAACAAGTCCAGTCATCACACACCGCCTGAGAGATTCCCATCCAATGTCGTTTCTAGGAGAGCTCTGGTCACAGTTCTCGAGCAGAGAACTGAGAACACAGTTCTCGAGTGTCACAGAGCAGATCACGTCATGGTCACTCGACGCACAATCATAACTCAGGAGTATGACATCTCTGCGCAGAGCAGTTCGAAGGATGATGCTCCGTTCCTAGTTTTAAATTCTACTCCGTCTATCAGACTTGGACTAAATATTTTCATAGTTATTTTATTATCAATTCCTTCTTGAAATTCTGTTCCGTCAATTGGAGATGGACTAAATATATCTTTGGTCATTTTATTATTAATTCCTAGTTGAAATTCTCCTCCGTCAATTGGAGATGGACTAAATGTATCCTTGGTCATTTTATTATTAATTCCTAGTTTGAAATTCTACTCCGTCTATCGGAAATGAATTAAATGTCTCCATTGACATTTTGATTATTAATAATTACGTCATGATGGGGGAATCAAAAAACCATCCGTTACAGCATATTTTTTGGTGCGTTGAATCGTTCAAAATTTCGTGATTGCACTTGATTTTGTTCAACCACAAATGATTTCGGAATTCGAGTAGGACACATTGAGCACTTCTCTCCTTCCATGCAACGTTGTAACATTGGAGAACCCGCCAAGCTCCACCCATTTGTATTTGTCTCAGTCGTCTTCAGTTGTGAAGTGTGGTGCATTTGCTACTGATGAATTGAGACACTAGTCAGACATAAACTTCTGTTTCAACTTAGACGCAGCATGTCAACGGGCGAGCAGCTGACATGGGCTCTCAGTTCTGAAACTCTGCTCAAAAACTGCAAATTTTCACACTGCTTCTGTTGACGAATGCAAATTTTCGCAGACTTCATTTCTGTAGACGAATGCAAATTTTCACAGACTTTATTTCTGTAGACGAATGCAAATTTTCACAGACATCATTTCTGTAGACGAATGCAAATTTTCACAGACGTCATTTCTGTAGACGAATGCAAATTTTCACCGACTGTTTCTGTAGACGAATGCAAATTTTCGCAGACTTCATTTCTGTAGACGAAACTTCGGTCTCAGGGGCAACATTGTCATGCGCCGTTCGCACTGAGAAGTCTCGCTGCTCAGCGTGTATTAGCCTCAAAATGTTGGCAAAAGAAGCAACAGCGAAAAGTTCAAATAACAGCAGTGAGAAATGCGAGGTGTGCGGGTACGCTGCAGTCACGTGTATGCCTTTTAGCCCAGCAGAGGCCTTGCAATGCTGGGATAGGCGCACGAAAGTTAAGAATTAACATAATTCCGTCGAAGAGACGAAGTCATGTGCGAAAAAAAATCCTTTTAAAATTGCGTAAAATGGCCAAGCTAAAAATCCTAAAAGCTGAACATGTGTTTTCATAAAGCTATGTTACCATAGCAATAAATATATAAATATATTCATGTAATGGTACAGCACTTCGTAGGCCCAATTTAGACAGTACTCTTGAAAGGATTTTCTTCAAAAATTGCAAAATTCTGAGGTGCGCATCGAGGTTCCTTCCCGTGTCAAATTTGGCGTCGCGTCGCACTGCTGCGCGAGAAATTCTCAACTGAGACTTGTCCCTTGTCTGCTAAGAATGAGCGTACGTGCCACTTGGAAGGACTCGCCATTCAATGCACAAGAAATCAACTTCACTATTCATGAATTTCGGCTGAAAGGTACTTTAAAGAGGCTAAAAATTAGAGTGCATAGCTTCGGAAATAATGAGGTTGAATCAAAGCATGGAACGCAGAGAAAAAGTGAGATCAATAGCTTTATTGAAATTTACCAGCGGTAGTAAGTGATAAACCATATTTAAACTGAACTTGCTGCTCTATGAAGTCCGTGATCTCCTAAATGATGTATTTATAGTAAGATCATGAATTTTATTAAAATTTGCCAGCAGTTGTAAGTGATAATCCATATTTTTAAATGAACTTACTGCTCTATAAAGTCCGTGAATGATGTATTTATTAGGTTTGGATCGCAAGTCCGCCCTGGCAGTGTATAGAGTCACGTTGCAGCCTAGCATTTAGTAGCGTTAATTAAAATGAACTTGACGCAACATCAGCGTGTGTATCATGGTAGCCCCTCTGTTGATAATATGTATTAGCTGTTAACGTTACTGAGCTATTGACGCACGAGCTGCTAGGAGCCTCTCACTTTTGTAGATTTTGTTAGTGCATTTAGACGCGTCAAGTATCCCCGATCGACGAGTTCTTTAGGGCAATCCTAGTACTTTTGCTAACTTTTAAATTAGGTTATGAAAGTTTCCGTAGTATCTTTGGGCCACAAAATACCAATGCAACTCAAAAATGAATAGGAAACGGCGACAAGTTTGTAGTTCACGGAGGTAAAAATTCGACACCCTAGGTTCTCTAGTTTCTCAATGATTTTTTTTATTTGGATGCCTATTATAAAATATGCATACATATTACGGTGATGCTATATATTGCAATACGTCACATATAATATGCACTATAATATGTGACAAATATATACCACAGAGAACATAGTATATATTTGAGTAGTCAAGGAATCTCACACGTTCTTGTCCGTGTATGCTTTATACAATTGTTTGAAAAAAAATGTTTATCGCAAAGTTTAGACAGTACAATGTCAATGATGCTCTTCAAAGTTGTGTGCAGTTTTTTTTAGCTGTTTTCGAAAGATAAAATACAAGATACGGTCTAGCATTTGTGAAACGGGCGCTACTGCGGACGACAAGAATAGTATCCGCCTGGCCGTGTCGGATGAGCATGTTGTGCGAGGTGTTTACATTGTGCAAGATGCTGTTATTGTGCAAGATGCAGGGGTTGAGCAATATTTAAGTGTTGTAGAACAAAAGGAGAGCTTTCAAAAGTTACGCTCTGTGAGGCAACAATGGAATTGTAAACAGTAGAGAGCTAGGCTTGAAAATTGAACGCGGTTGAAGTTTTCTCGAAACCTCCTGGAAAAATACCTGCCTTTAAAAGAAAGAAGAAAGCAAAGAAAGTCCTCACACTGCAAGAAAACTGAACTGCCTTCGCCGCAAATACGAATTTTCCTCCGCTCGTTCAAGAAGGTAAGCAGTTCGCCTTGGTGCTGCCGTGTTTGCTTTAGAGCAGCCGAACAGGATGTCTGTGCATGTTTCATGGCCTTTGGACATGACTCGGTAGGATTAAATTGGTAGGCTGGATGTTTTTTACTATGACGCTAACTTGAATGTTTATATTGAAATGTATCCTAAACGTGAGCATAAATATATTTTATTGGAGGGAATATTTTTGAAGATGCATGATGCAATGTGAATTTTCATGAGAAGTTACAGATAATCCGTAATTTCATAAAAATATGAAGGCTAGTAATTTAATGTTTATAAAGTCACTCGCCTGACAACTTCTATTGCTTGCCAAAGCTGCATATGTCTTTAACTTGGGAACCTCGTTACGCTACAGCTGCAAATAATAGCAATTAGAGGACTTGGCAGGAAATAAATCGTGTCCAAGTCTTTAAAATATGGAGCGGGCTATGCGATCCAGAGTGAGCGTTGAGACACGTCATTTTTGTTTTTCCATCCACGTGTTTCAAGATCTAAATATTATTGTGCAGAGCTTGACACCTTTTTGAAGTCACGAAAATACACGTCACAATACCATAGCGGTACGTCCGACCACTTGTCTGCCCACGTCCGATCACTTGTCTGTCTCGGGCCAGTCGCTCCACGCGCGCTGCAATTGCTATTGATCTAACCCGAGGGGTCCTTCTATTAGTAATCAAGTTCACAGCTTAAAAATGCGAAACAAAAATGTGTTTTGATTTTTAGTCTCTTCCAATAGGCGTTGGCCTCGAACTACTTAGTTTCAAAATAGGAAAATGGCGACTAATTTCACGCGCGGCGAAAGAAGTTAGCTGGCCACTTTGCTTAAAGAAAAGTTTAGTTTTCAGTTTGTCTGGCTTAGCCTAAAGCCCCTTCTACACTATCAAACTTTTCGTTAATCACGAACACACCAAAACGCGAACAAAAACACGAACTTTTCTGAATCGTGTCCAGACGTCCAGACCACGTGTGAAGTTGTTCGAGTTGTTCAGTGTTCATTTTAATTAACTTAACAATTAAATCTAAACCTAAAATATTCGGTCATAGCTGAATAACATGGAATAACAACGTTACGTAGTTAATTTTGGTAAATAAATATTCATGCTGCCCTACAATTAACTACATATGCACCAAAAAATAATTAAATCGACAAAATAGAAAAAAAATACATAGAAACCAAGTATTTCAATCGCAAAACCACCTTCCACAATGCATAAACAAGCGAGTGTTCGCTGTTTGAACGAAAGTTCGTGTTTTCCAACAGGATGGAAAACACTAATACACCCAAATCTGCGAACTTTTCATCTGTGTTCATGTTCACGGACTGCCGAAAAACACGAACTTCGGCTGAAAGATTGATAGTGTGGACGGGCCTAAGCAATCTTTGAATGCATTTCGCCCCTTTTTTTCTTTAGAGTTTGATGAATAGTGAAGCGTTTAGCCTAATTAAATTAGGCCGGCAATTGTATTTTTCTAAGCACACATTTGATAATTATTTTTTTTTCTACGGAGTAATTTGCGGCTAATGAGAATAAATTTCACCCCATTATCTTATGTAAATTAGAAGAATACTTTAGAAATGATTGAAATGACGTCGCGGTTGGAATTTCAACGCAAGTGTTTTGTCTTGGAGGGAATTAATGGGGATGCCTTTTCATTACTAGAACTCTTCGGTTCGTCATTGAGATGACAGCAGCAAGTCTGTCTATTGCAGTTTAGGGCGGCAATGTGTACAGATGTGTCCGGTCGACTCGTAGTGCCGAACTTGAGTGCTTATTTGCAATCCTAGACATGCCTAGTGCTACGTAAGTGCTATGTCGAAGTACCAGCGGGCAAATCTTGCGCTTGGAGCCGTGTTATTTCAGTCGGTGAGTTTGAAATTCAGAGAAAAATCTTCAATTTATTTTGCTTCTTTGGAGAATGTTTTCTTTGAGATATAGTATGAAATGGGTGACGAACATATTTAGGGATTGTTCTATTGTTTTTGCTACATGTCTATGAGGTACAAAATCATGTTTTTGGTAATGGCTGTGTGTAAATAATGTTAGTTGCCGCCCATGTTTATATAATATTGGCTAAAAAATTAGGAAGTTGAAATAGATCATTTGACTTTATAAATTCTGGAACGCATCAAGCACTGCGAACACATAGAAAACTTTGATTTTCAGTTATAAATTGAAATAGATCGTAACTTACAAAAGTCAGGCACTGCGAACATGAAAGAAAACTTTGGTTTTGAGGTCCTTGCGCTGGGGTGAGATGAAGATCTCATCTCTGAGCTGCACGCGAGGCAAGAGAACATTCTACTCGTAACTCGCGTAAGCTGCATTGTGCCCCTCAATTCTGTTGCAATCTGCGAAAATTACCAGAATTTCGTGATAAACTTCATTATCAAGAATGCCTTAGTGCCAGTTGCTGTTCAATTGTGTGGGGTGCTTTTTGCTCTAGCTAAGCCACGTATTTTTGTTTTAATTTGTTCGCTTTGTAACTTGATGTTGTGAATTTGAAAGTTTTGAGACCGTGTTCGCTGCTATCAAAAGCTTTAGCAGTTAAATTTAGAAATAACTCTGTTGAATTTTTGTAAATTTGTTGTTTCATAGTTTTAAACGATGTCCAAAGCAAATTGTCGTAGGATTCACCCATCATATTCAGTCCGTTATTCTGAACGCTTTATGGTGAAAAAATTGTTCAAAAGAAACGCAAAAACTTTGCCGTGAAAATAGCTTTTTTAGATTCGACTTGAACCACTCGCAAGAAAGCCTGAGTCGTCGTATGGCTTCATAACAGTTTGACGTGAAGGTAACAGTTTCCTCACTTGAGCTTCTTGAGGATTTTCTTTTCTATTGAAACTATTTTGCTATGACTGAGCTGATGTTATGTGCGAACTGGAGGTGGCAAGTGCTTATGTGTGAGAATTGCAGCTACGCTGTCTGAGCAGAGGTTTGGAGACAAGTCTTCCGATGTATAGTGCAAGGAAAGTGGAAAAAATGATTCGCGTAAATGGGCCTTCTCAGTAAGGAAAATCCTTATACATTTTTACGTATTTCTATTATCACTTTGGCAATATCAACGCTTCAAAAGACCTGAACAAACGCGAAATTGTTCAAAAGACGTGAATAACTTCGTGCATACATTGATTTTTGGGTCAACACTTGTGTGCAAGTCTAACGCGATTTGAGTCTCATTCTCCATTTCCTTGAATCCAACTCTGGGTTCAACACTGTCTGGATTTAACTCTGTAGGGATCTAACCATGCCAGGATTTAACTCTGCAGGGAACTGGCTATGGGAGGATTTAACTCTGTAGGGATTTAACTCTTTACGGATTTGACTCTGCAGGGATTTAACTCTGTAGGGATTCAACTCTGTAGGGATTCAACTCTGTAGGGATTTAACTCTGTAGGGATTTAACTCTGTAGGGATTTAACTCTGTAGGGATTCAACTCTGTAGGGATTTAACTCTGTAGGGATCTAACCATGTCGGGATTTAACTCTGTAGGATTTAACTATGCCTGTATTTAACTCCGTAGGGATCTAACTCAGTGGTTAACTCACTCTGTAGGGACCTAGCTCTTTATGTATCTAATTCTATATGGAATTAAATTTTGAATGGAAACAAGTCAGCGTGTACCAAATGTACGATTGACTTAGCTGACTTCCTGGCCCAATATTGCAAAGTCAGACTGCATAAGGCCAAAGTTCGTCGAGTGCGTCTTACAACAGTCTGATCATCTTCTGAAATGTCTTGCACAGTGCGGACTTTGCTTCATAGAAGCACTAGACTTTAATTACCTAATTTGGGGTTAACTCGACATTACTAGGAACTCTCTTGTATATTTTCTACTGTTAAGAATTAGCTTGTTTATTATATATTTGATAAAGCCTTGGACACTTGTTATATACACAGCCGCAAATGTTGTTGATCTCACAGCATCTTGTTTATCAGAGTGAATCGCTGGCCTGAGCGACCGATGGTGTGCAGAGAATAGATTTGAGTTCGAGCTGAGGAGCGTTACTCTCGAGCAGTGATGCGATCAGCCTGTCGAATCGAGTCAGACAACATGACTGAAGCTTTAACACTTTGACCGCAACGTGCGTCACCGGTGGCCACCCGGGTTGATTTTCATAATGTCGCTGACCGACCTGTAGTTCCAAACTCAATTTTCATAAATACCTAATTGAAGCTAAGTGAAGGTACGATCCAGTTAATGTTTACTATTTTCAAAATTGTCCGCCACAATTGACTTTGAATTTAAGTTGGATGTTGAACTTCAGTTTAACCAATGTCGGTCAAAGTGTTATTCAAGTTAAATTTTGCTGTTCAAGCGGAGAGTAAGCCGAGGGCTAGTAAACCAGCTTGAAGCTGCCCAGTCGCTAGTGCTTGCATTTCTCCTTTTTCCCCACATCTAAAACACAAAATTAAGCATATAAAACTTAAAGCAAGGACACACAGGTATCCTGCAAAAAGTTAAATATGGAATAAAAGTCGGTTGTGTTCATGAACCAGTTTTCTTCCGATTATCTATGCAGAATCCTCCCAGAGATCCATATTTGTCTGGTTTGGTTGGCGACATAAGGGGAAAAGCGACCTCTAATTACCAACTAAAATGATATTAGACAGAAAAGTCGAGTGATTTTTCTCATCCATTCTCTTTTTCATGAGTGCTTGTGTCCAACAAATTCGTGATAATCGTTCCTTACTCCAGCCTTCTGGTAATACTGTTCAGTAATTAGAAGTCCTGGCGATTATTCGCTTAGCAATAACTTTCCTACGTCAAATCGAGGCGTACAGTTCCTCTCTATGATAATTGTTCTCTTTGAAGTAGAGAATGGGGCTCTTTGAATGTACAATCCGAGATCGGGTCTAGGTCAGAAGTAACCAATTGTGGGGCAGATACTCTCGATGAAATGCATTACTTTCGGTGTCTGGAAGCATGCTGACCCAACCTGAACAGTGGAGAAGCAGTGCGGTTCTTTATGACTGAACAGCTCCCTTAAAAAACGGCTTGTCCAAAACTGTAAATAATGTTCAAGGATTCTAGAAAATTAGTTGATACAATGCGTCAGAGTTCGTCGCAGATATTAGGTAGTGCTCAACCCGCTTTCCAACACCGCTTTCTAATCATCCCAAGCGAGAGAGGTGCTCAAGAAAGCGTGAATGCCATAAGTTTATGAATTAGGCTGTACTCTCTGTGGTTGTTGTCTACCTACAAGATGTTGAACTGTGAATTATTTTCATAGAATTGTTGTTTCCTATAATGTAGTTTAAGCTTGCCGCTACTTGAGCTCTCTAGTGTCCGTCACTAAGATGATGATAATAATAATAGAATAATAACTAGCATTTCCTGGGCTGTACATAATATCGCCTGCTGGTTGATGTTGGTTCGCCTTACTTAGGAATTTGTCGTTCTTCTCTAGAAGTTTTGGTAGATTTAAAGGTCTTACTTAGAATGATAGAGCGCTTGAACCTGCGTTCCTTAATCCAATAAGAAAGTACTCGAAGCATCTCACAGCGCGTCACAACACTACACACAACTTACTGTTATTAACCCTTTAACGCCCGAGAGGACACCAGTGTCCTCTTTCAAAAAAACTCTCAATATATTGAATTTCTTGTTCAATTAGTCCCCTAATGTGTTTTCTGAAGTTCACTGCCGAGTGGCAGTTCCTTTCTCATCCTGACATCGGTGACTGCCTAATGCCGGCCCCAGTTCAGTGACGGTGGTTGTGGTAACGGTAATATGAGGACAAAATTCTGACGTTAAAGGGTTAAAACTGTATTTTAAAAGAGGTAATACAGTTTCAAACGTAGATGGTTTACTTTGTTTTGTTTGTGACTAGGATGTGGAGGCAGCGAGAACAAAAGTTAATGAAGCTTATTTTTTGGCTAGTTTTTCGTTCAGTTCCATAGGAGCAAGAACTGAATGCGAAGTGAGAGTTAATTTTTCGCCTCTTGCAACTCCTCGCTCGGTCTCTCGGAGGCACGCTTTTCAATATATTTACTATGTTATTGCCTTCTTATTTTAGGGCATGAAGTCGCCTGAATTGCTCATCAATCGACTCGTCAGAATCTGCACAACTTCACCCGACATATCTTTGTTGTGTTAATGGAGGCTAAAACTAATTTATAATCAATCAATCAGCTTCACCCGAGATATCTTTGTTGTGGTAAGGGAGGCTAAAACTAATTTATAATCAATCAATTAACTTCACCCGAGACATCTTTGTTGTGGTAATGGAGGCTAAAACTAATATATAATCAATCAACTTCACTCGAGACTTTTTTGTTGTGGTAAGGGAGGGTGAAACTAATTTATAATCAATCTATCAGTCAATCAACTTCACCCGAGGATGAAGAGAAAGCACATCTGACCTAATATTTCATCACAGCTAAACTCATCCCTAAATATATTATTATTATTATTATTCATCACAGCTCGCTAATCGCACCACCGATGTCTTCTGTCACCTTCTTCATTTTAGTTCTGGGAGAGCAAGAGTAAATCTTGAGAACCACTTGAAATCATAAGCATCTGCTATAAGTTCTTTTAATACTATAAGCTCCTGCTATAAATTCTCTTTCTATTATCAGCTTTCTTAATTTGATTCAAAGTTATTTCTCATATTGCCTTTGTTAGCGAGGCCTCTGTGAGCTGGCCTAGCTTGTGTGCATGAGCAACTAACTTATATCCCTGAGTCGTGCTTGCTTTGTTAGACGCGCCTTTAAAAAAACTTATGTGTCGCTTACAGCCTTTTTTTAATCGAGCGGCAGTGTTTGTTTTGAACCTCACATACTTCATTTGAGCTCAACCGTAACTACAACTTGAGTTCATGTTTACCTAGCCTAAAACCGGGGGTCCATAGTGGCAAATTGCTGGACCCTCGTGGAAAATTCTCCCTAAATTTATCATTATTCCAACTTTCTTTGAGTTCACCTCCCTCAACATTGCTGATGTCACTCCCCCTCAGAGAGATGCAACTAATGTACCTATAGGAATTATCACTCCAAGGAGGAAAATGTGTGAGGGCCCGAGCTGAGAGTTAGGTAGGTGGGTCTTTTTTTTAAATAAAATGTTTTTCGTTATGTAAGCGACCTCCTTTTTCGGTTCACTACTGTCCTGTTTTTCAGCACCAACTACTTTCTTCTTCCAATTTTACCTTGTTTCATAAAATTCTTTCTCAGCTTACTGTTTCTATGCCCCTTCTGTATAGATTCCGCGTTTCCTTATCTCCAGACTAAATGGTGCCTTCCTTCTTCCTCCCTTTGGAACGCTTTTTTTAGCGGTTAGGGAGGCTTAAAATAACATCAAATCTAATCTAGCTGTTGTCACTCCCATCCTGTTGACGGTTTTTTCGGGAAACTACTCTGAGCTTTACACGTTTTTCCTTCGTTAATTTTCAATAAAAAGGACTAAATCTCATGTATAAAGCTAAAAAAATATCATTAAATAAGATTGCATTTTTGCGTAGTTTGGCATCACCGTTTGTCTCTCGTGCATATGTGAAAGCTTTTCATTTGACGGGAGAATTCAGTGAGACGCGCAACTTGTTTCGGTGTCAACTGTGCGAGTCGATATTCACTTGGTGTTCAGGAGGTGTTCATTTTGACAGGATCCGGCAAAAAGTATTTGGTGATGTGGAAGTAATAATAACCCGAGTAGGGCACATAATCATAGATGTTCACCCGTTCAATTTCTAACGAGTAGTTCATTTTGGAGGTACTTGCGAATACTGAGTGCGGCCAAAATGTTTGGGGATTTGTCTGTATTAATAATCCAAGTAGGGTACATAGTCACAGACATTCATTCATTTAATTTCTGGAGTACAAGGTTAACTGTCATTAAATGTTTTAAAAACTACAAAGAATGGAGGCGACGACTCCCAAATAGTGTTCATTGCAAGCCATAAACTCGAACTGAAGCTGTCACCCCTCAGAGGGACTCAACTGTTGTATGTGTGGGAGTCATCACTCTCAGGGAGAAGAAGTGAGGTCCCAATTTGAAGATTATGTGTGCTTCCTTTTTGTTGAGATAGAATAGATTATTTATTTCATTACGGACAATTTTTTTCGGTTTACTGCTGTCTATTTTTCAGCACCTGTTGAGTGCGGGGGCACACCTTAAATAAAGATTCCCCGTTCCCCTCATTCCATGCTAAATGGTACTTTCCTCCTTCCTCTCTTCGAAACATCTCTGTTGTGGTAAGGGAGACTCAAACTAAAATTGCTCATCTTATCTAACATGGAGCCGTCAAAAATAGGGCTGAAGCTATTTTTTGGTTGGTGGTGGATTAATGACACAAACCTCTTTTTAAGATCATCCAGTGTGCTAGGTTTTAGCTACACTCATTCTTTTTACGGTAATTTACACTAAGTCTCAATAAGGTGTCCTCGTATGTAAATTTCAGACGGGCTAAAATGTAGAGGACAAGGAGACCAAGCAATATTACTTCTACGGGAAATGCGGTCGTTGGATTATTGAACTTAAACTTTGCCCACAAAGACTAAAATAACCTGGCACAACGGAGACAGTTGAGTCTGTCTCTCTGCTACGCTCTTATGTAACCAGGAAAACCGTCAAATTATTTCTGCCTTGCGTCGGAACATTTATATTGTAATCGTAGAATGCAAACAAACCTTTTATTTTCACGTGAAAATTTCACATGCCTCTGAGAATTTACAAGTATCCCTCGACGTGTTTTTCGAAGGCGGAATTCGTTGGAAGACTTCTCAATTTTTTTTAGGTGCAATAAGTGATTTTTGCGGCGCTGTAGGAGTGGCGCAGCATAGCAATAATTGCAGGTCATTACATTAGTTTCTATCGAACGGAATGTTACTTCACAAGCTCATGGAACTCGTTGAACTTCTGCACTTAAGTCTTGTATTGTTGTATTTATTCATACTTCTGCAATCATGTTTAGTTCAGTTTAATTCTTTAATAATTTAGTTCAGTGTTTGTTTTCTAATATAGGAAATTCTAATTTCATCACTAGCAGTAACTGTGTTGTATTGTTTACACATACCACGTTCGCTCTGCATTGAACAGTTGCCAAAGCTACACCATTTTAGAAAGCTGTTACCGCTGGCAATACCTAATAAAATCGCGACTGAAGTGTCTTTTATTTGTTTAAGAACGTTTCTTGTGATAAATCATCAACTGCATTTCTTATTTTCGGTCTGTTCCACTTCGGTAATGAAGTTGATTTCTAAAAAAAAGCATTGGAAGCCTCTGGAATCATGTGGTACAAAGTGCAGCTTTTTCACATCGTGAGAAAACGGCTTCCAAGATTTGTGACTTTGAAACTTGTGTATCTTAGCAACTTAAGGAAGTATTGCGCCATCTTTCGGCCATCTTTAAGTGCCTGCGACTCTCTCTGAGGACAGAGGAAGTTAAAGGATAACATTGGTGTACATAACTCGTTTTCACTGTACATAGCCTTTGGTACCGTGTGATTCTAAGCGCCTTATTTGTTCCTGAATAATTTTTTCTGCACTTCACGTACTGTAATTAGATCTTGCGTTGAGTGTCGAGCTCTGTGATTGGAAAAGTGTAATTCATTCTCATTGTTCGAGTCACCGAAATTTTTCCTCGCGCACTTGTAGAGACACCTC
>JACJUY010003566.1:0-21469 GCA_014220935.1 Platorchestia sp. MABIK
ACTTTGAGAGTAGCAACCTTGGTGTTTTTATTTACGATTCGTCTGCGTAAGAATGCAGTAAATGATGTTCTTCAATCAAAATGAAGTTGCGTATACAAATTTTTCCACTCGTGTTAATTTTGCATTTAGGGGCTGCATTTGTAAAGGGGCTGCACAAGTAACGTTCAGGGGCTGCACTTGTCTCTAGATTTATATTTTACTTAGTTCTTTGGATTTGTTGGAAACGAAAATATAGATTTAAAGTTGCAAGGTGCGAGGGCTATTTGAGGACATGTTGTCATTTTTAGTTCAATACACACGGAAATTCTTTTTTTTAATTTAATTTCAAGGAACCCATTCTGATAGAAATTGAAACCAGAGTAATCAAAAGACACGCAGTCATAAATGCTGGAAAACAGTGATTTAGAAATCAGTAATTTTTTACATGTAGCAAGATCAGTTGTTCTCAAAGTTCAATTGGAGCTAAAGAGATGTGATGGCAATGCTTTCCTTTTAGCAAAAGGAAAAAAACATGCTTAGCGCTCGGATTCCATGAGCGCACCAAAAATTTATACAGAATGTTCAAAACATTATCGACGAGGAGCCCAGAAGATCGATGAAGACCATTGCCAAAGAACTCCAGGTATCAGAGTAAACTATCAGATGTGTGGTGCATCAGGACATTCGATAGAAATTAAATGTAATGAGGAAAGGTCAATCCGTATCAACCATGATACATGAAAACCGTTCCATGCGTTCAAAACTGCAAAACCTCCATGAACATGGCATGCTGTGATTTTTCTCTAACGAAAAAGATGATTTCGACCTGGTTCAGAAAATAAACGAACGGAATGAAAGGTGGCTATGTGCAGATCCTTCTGAAGTAGCCTGGGTGATGTACATCAAATTTTCGGCTAGTGTGATGGTTTCAAGAGTTTTGAGTAATGAAATGAAAATGATGTCATACCACCTCCCCTTTTCCCACAGGGTGTCAGGGTTAATACTGCTTGATACACTCGATGACCTAAAACCAGTTCTGGCTAGGATATGTAGAGGATCTAATGGAAGGCCCAACGTTTTTCAACAAGACTCAGCACCTTCTCACAAAGCCAAAGCAACCCAAGACTGGTAATCCGAGAATTTTCGCAATGACGTGATCCTAACATATGGCCCCAAACTCAATAGATTTAAATCTTTTAGACAATTTCGTGGGGAGTGTCGTTGAAAGGGAGCGACTAATCGGCATCCTCATACCAGCATAGCTTTTCTGAAGGCCGCCATTGTCCAGGTGATTTCAGGAATGAATAAGAACTACTTAATTTTAGCTTGTCAACGGTTTCCGACCCGAATAGAAGCCGTCAGTGAAACTGAAGGATGCTCCATAAAATGATTTGTTAAGGAAGTATCATCTAGGATATTTGAATAAATTTGATTTTTTATTATCCGTATTTTTTGCTCAAGAAATGTTATCAAATGTCATCAAATAGCTTTCACACTCCGTAGCTGTTAGAGCTGTGAAAAATTGGGTCAGTCTTAATGTTTCACTACATTTTCAATAGATAAAGTCAGATTATTAGAATCCCTCGTGTGCCAACCTTGAGCTTAATCTCAACGGCAGTAAAGCGCTCATCCGTCAAGTTTAGGTTCATAAACATGCCTCATTTATGATTTTTTTTCTTTTTCAGACTCACCCAAAGTTACTACTGGTAGTTTTTTTTAAAGAGACAATACCTTGGGTTTCTTACTAACTCATATTTGAATCATTGCTATTTTTTAGCAGTTCTTTGATTTCAAATAAATCAATTAGAAGAATGCTCGTACAATTTGGTTTAAAGTTCACCTCAACACAAACTAGTTTATTACTTTAGTATTAATTCCTGTTCTCTTCAGTTTTAGTTAGAGGGTATTTCAGCATTCTTGGTCGAGTCAATTTAAAGCTGCTATTCCCTAAATTTAACGCTGAAGCACCTTTTACTGATTTTTTGTTGGGTTTTATTTTAGGCAATCGAATCGAGCAAAATCTTTACAAATTATTAACACTTCGACGGATTGCAATGATTTATTCTGAAATTTACCTGAAGATGGGTCGTGGCCCGAAACGTTCTGTGAGTGATGTACAATTTCGAAAGTGTTGAGTGTCATTTTCACTCACTTTTTAATTGAACATAAATCCTTCGCGCACACTACTCATTCATCTACCTCGAAATGGAGTATAAAATGTTTGCGCTTTATTACTATCATGTTTCCGCTTACTTTTTCATTTATTTATGGACTTATCGGCGAATTAAGTGAAAAAGTATATTAGATATGCTAAAGTGTTTATTACTGATTGATGAATTAAAATGAGCCAGTAGGAAATCTTACAATTCGTTTTTTTAACGAACCTAGCACCATGAAATACTTGAATGTTCATTGCATACACATTTGATACACCTGAGTTTGTTTGCCTTCTTTTCATAAAATTTGTACGTTCAATCAAAGAATCATGAAAACAGATATTTTCTTCGTGACTGTATTTTGATAACATTTTTTTTGCACGACTCTACCGAAGTGTAAATGTGAATAAAATGTTGAACAAGAACATTTTTATAAATAAAGGAGAAAAAGTCCGCGAAAAATCATTATCATTGACACAGTGGCATTGAATAACGGTACGCTTCTTCCTGCTACTGATGCCACTGCAGGATTAGATAACGAGTTTGGTAAATTTCATTGCAGTCGCTTCCAATTTTCCTGCCTGTCGCAACGCTACCAACCCAAATTGTTGATAAGCTGCTGTGTTTTACGCTACATCAAAAGTAACGAAGGCCATTTGTGTCCATCGCTGAAACATCATCCGCGTACGAAAGAGTATATTTATGACGTCATCCATTTAACAAGCCGTGTCTTCCTCTTTGGGGGAATGATTGCAGGAGAGAGAAGAAAACATTTGATTTGGTCAATTGGTACAGTCACAAATACATTCAGCCGCTGCTGCAGGATTGGTCCACAAATGGCCAATCAAGAGAGTTGCTGCCTCCTGCGCTCGTTCGTTGCCAAGAAAACTGTCAATTTTCGGCGCTTTTGTTCTTTTTTGTTGTAAACATTGTACGATAAAAGGCAGGCAGAGGTCTCGAACAAATGTAACTACAAATTAACCGTGATAATTATTTCTAGTTTTTTTTGTTTGAAACAAATTTCTCTCATTTTCACGGGCAATTCGTTTTGTGTAGGTCATTTCGCGCTCGAATTTTGATGATGTGTAAGTAACTTAAATGACACTGATCCGTATTAAGTGCAAAATTAAAATTTTAATACATGAATAAATTTGTTAGCCAGACGGCTAATTCCTGTCAAGTTAATTAGGGGAATTTTTTTTGACAATTGCTTTATTTTTTAAAATTCTTGTTGATGCTAGGAACCTGTTGATGTTAGGAACGAATTCTCTACAAGTTTTCAACAAGTGACAGATAGTGAAGCAAAGATTTCCGTGTGCACAGAACAGGTCAACACGGAATGAAAGTTTTGGGATGAGACACAACTCTTGAACACCTGGACACTTCCTGAACGCATTCACGCGCCGAAGCCTTTCCTACACCTGACAATATTATTGTTGATTCCTGATCGCATTGGGCGGTGAGAGTAGCTCAGAAGAAGCTTGTGTATTATAGCGATTTGTGTTTTGAATTCTTATTGATCACTAGACAAATATGACAAAGCCTATTCAGAAAAAGACTACCTTAAAAGCCCATCCTTTTTCTGAACGTTCGGGTCATTTCTTATTTTGATAGCATTCTGGGTTGCTCTTCAGAACAGGTCACTGAGCAATCGGAATTTTTAGGAGAAGTTTTTCTATTTTGGACTGTAGTCTCCGAAGATCTACGCAGGTCCAGTTCAGTTCTCTTCCAATTTCTGAACAGATCCCTGCAAGGTCTGTTAGAAAGACCTCTTCGTGCGATTTTTTCCCTTTCAGTAGGTCCGTTCGATTTCTCTCACCCGATCTTTTCAACCATCTTGCAAAGAAGAGTGTCGCCAAGAACAAAATTCCAACTGAGTCTCCTGAAAGAAAGTTGAATGTAAAAGTGGGAGAGTCTTTCAGTGTTAAGTCCACGAAAGTGCAGTATTTGTTTAAAGATGGACAGAGTGATCGCCTCGCGTGTGCTCTTTTTCCCAACTGTTTGTCGATGCAATTCTGGAATGGTCCTTTGCTCGCGTAAATGAGAAACTTCTGCGAAATTAAAAAATGCCCGATACGTCGGTTGCTTATTTTGCTTCAGGCAATCTTCCCCTTTTAATTTTCGCAATAACGAATGCTCTCCAAGTTTTATCGTGCAGAGTTTGTGTTGAGCAAGATAGTTTTTTAACAAAACGATTTTAGTTCCCTATCGCGGATCTGATGTTTACATTTCAAGGCACATTTAGCCCGTTATACTCTTGAAAGTGATAGAGCTTTCAAGATAACTTTTCAAAACCTTTAACTCTACTTGCACCAGCTATTTCTAAAGTTTTCAAGCTTCGTTTTCATTCGAATTGTGAGATTGGTAGAATTTCCGTTTTAATATTTTTGACGCCACATCATTTTTTTATAACTCCTGAGTTCTTTTCATTCGCTTTGTGACAAGAAGCCGCACGTCGCCGAGCAGGCCTCATGGCCAGCAATCTTGACAATATTCGAGTCACGTTGTGGAGGTCGCACCAGATCCCGCCTGCCTCACATCTTCCTCTCTAATGGATTACACACAAAATTTCCAGGCTTCTGTAATCTCTCTGTTCTGCAATGGAAATGTGACGTTTATTACATTTATATTCAACGCCTTAGGTCACGGTGCGGCTGAATTCATGACAATTCCGCTTTTCTTGTCTTATGACGCCTAGTGTTCATATTCTCTTCCAATCCATCATACATTATTTTCCTATTCAAATGCTGGGGACCGAACTGAGAGTGTTTTCTCCTATTGTTATTGCTCAATCGATTCAGTTCGATTCTTCGAAGAATGTTGATTGCATATTTAGTTGAACTTCAATGCTCACAATACCTTTCTAGCATACCAAATAAAACACGTTACGATAGTTGTCACTACCTCCTGATGACAGATTTTGCGTGGTGAAAATCTCCTTTTTTAGTTAAAAAGAGGAAGTTTTTTTTCAAATCATGACTTATCATTTATTGTAAACAATTGATGCACTTCACTCAGCGCTTAAATTGCCAAAATTATTCTCCAGCAATATGAGAGGTCTTTTCAAAAATGATCTTCCCTAAATTGCCAGTCTTCGTTTGAGTGTTGTTCCTGTCATTAGTAGTAGAGTGCTTACGATATCAAAGATGGCATTTTTTGAGTTAAAGATGATGTTAGCTCGCGAATATTATTTGCAAGAACAGAGGGCACTGTCTCGTAATGTCAGCTGGGATTGCATTAGAATACTTATGCATTGAATTGGACTGCTATCCTGTCGCTATTTGAGTTTGGAATTTAAATGCAAGAAATATTTTAATACAGACGAAATACATCTGATGTGAAAATAGTCATACGTGGATACCTTCAGTAAGTAGAACTATATAGTGTGTTTTTAATGCAAATTTACTCACTCGGCCCTGTACAGCAATTTTAATAACGCAACGTTTGAAATAAATAATTCAGTCCATTATAATTGCTTTGCGACATTTCTAAATGTCACAACAAATCTGTACTCCACCTACGCGCGGGTGCGAAGCAGGTAAATCGTGTGCCTGCACAGCGGACATGAGCTTGTATGCTCAGAGTAATATATGAAGTTTTTCATGGAGAAAAAAAGGAATTTCTAAGTACGCGACGGCTATTATTTTATGGATTTTGAAGCAATGGAATTCTTCATAGGAATTTGAGATCATCTCCCGTTCCGCCATCTCCGTGGAAATATTCGTCCTTGTGGAATTTCCGTCTTTTGTGTTCTGAGGAAAGCATAAGTTGGCCATTTTTGTCTTGAAATTATTGATAGCGGCTTCTGGATTCAGGAATATTCTGCAATAGTTTTCTAATTCTGAGTGGACACAACGTTCCAAATCTAGTTCTAATAGTTCTGAGATTATATTTTTTATTGATAAAGTTCATTTCATCACGGGTATTACTCTTACACATACTATTTTTTAGCAAAAAACCCCGCAAATTTAATTGCTTGATAAAACAGGGCTGTTCACCCCTTTTAAGCAACATAAAATTCGTTTCGACATTCAACGAAAATTACATGATCTATCAGTAAAAATATTTGTGATTTGTTTTATGTGTTTCGATTTCTTTTACAGTAATTAATCATTTCATGTGTGAATAGAAAATTGATATAGCTATGATTATGATGCTAATCTACGAGATCATGGCTTGAAATGTTATTTTGGGCTAATCGATCATTAATACCATTAGCGAAAATGTGTTTGCAAATTATTTGAAACGATTATTCCAGTCATCATACTTTTCCAGGATTTATTTCCTGGGGTTAATTGTTGTGAGGTGACAAGCATTTTAGTGGTAAAGGCTTTCTTTGAATGAATGTGAGACCGTAAACTATTGAGCAGGTTGAACGTGCCTCTCAGAGCACAAAATATATCAGCATTTACCTTATAGAGAGCATATTTCTTAATACTCCAGACCAAGGCAAGCAGATAAATCGTTTAGCATAATTAAATGTGTTCACGTGCCAATCTGACGAACGGGAAGGAATGCAGAACCTTGTTCAGAACCACACGAACAAATTCATAATGTCATCTTTCATTGGTATGTAAATGACTTCAAATTCCACTTCCTCAGGGATTTTCGTTCACATCGTCCACTGTACGAGGTTTTGTTCTTTATTCAGGTATGCAATATCGAGTATGCATATTACTTAATTTGTTCAGATAAGTTCTGACGACTTGGTCTAAAATGTATCTTAAATAATTAAAATAATGAATAAATTGCGACAAAAACATTTTGTTTCCATTAAAGTGGAATGAAGGACAATGATGGTAGTATATAAAGAAGTTTTGTCCTCGTGTAAAACGTTATTTATTAAATAGCTACTGGAAAGCTTCATGAGTAAATTCTCTCATCAGAGACTATGTAAGAAAATAGCATTTTGTTCAGCTATTTTCTTGGGATCTCATCTCAAGGTACTATGAAACCAACGAACATTGCACCAGCAGCTGTTGAGGTACTAAACGAAATTTCTCTCTATTCCATGCGAAAAGGTATTATTATCTAAATTCATCAATATTTTTTTTTCACTCATCATCTACCAGTTCTGTTTCAGTTCAAGTTCGAGCTTAGGTGGTGTGAACCCAGGTGTTGGTGAATGATTTCATTGTCCTGATGTTCACACACATGTAAAAACATGAGACATTCTCAAACTGCGTGCTATAGTTCTTTTCAATATTAAATTATATGTGATGGTTACTCTCTCTCTAGGGCATACCGTAGTAACACTTACAATTGTGTTTTGGTTAAGAAATAATTTCACGCAAAATTGCCGACTTCACACAGAACTCTAGTACAACTAAATTTGCAACGCTTTTACACCTCCTTTCGCGTTAAAACACTGTCATGTTGTTCTACTATATCTGCTTACGTTTTTAAATTTGATAAAAATACTATCCTGGTATTTCTTCACATTTCAGCAATACATCTGAGAGTCAATGTCTTACCGCATCTACTTCACATAATTACCGCGTTATACTTCTATAGATGGCATATCATCAACGAAATGTCAGAAATATCTCTTATTGAGTTTCAACATTGTACACATTTAATGCCTATGACAACACCTCCTTGAGTGCAGATATCTCATTAAATTGATGTCCAACTGTTTCTTATGCTTCATTTACCTCACATTTAGTTCTTGTATAACTAGGTTCTGTTTTTGATTGGAATTTTATGAGGTTAATTTAAAATTGGTTTCATTAATATTTTTAAGTTCAGCTGTGCCTCGTCCGAATTATCATAGNTTCAACATTGTACACATTTAATGCCTATGACAACACCTCTTTGAGTGCAGAAATCTCATTAAATTGATGTCCAACTGTTTCTTATGCTTCATTCACCTCACATTTAGTTCTTGTATAACTAGGTTCTGTTTTTGATTGGAATTTTATGACGTTAATTTAAAATTGGTTTCATTAATATTTTTAAGTTCAGCTGTGCCTCGTCCGAATTATCATAGCTGCAACATGATCACTTTCATCTGCATTTCATTGAGCACCAAGTACGTAGGATACAGAGGTATCAGTGTCGCTTTCCCAATTCGTGGTGTAAACCAGTTTGTTATAGGGCGTTTTGAAATGGTGCATACGTTTATTTTTCTTCAAAAACATCAAAAAATATAATTTGAGGCACTCTTTGTGAAAAAAAGGAGTAGACGAGCGTTTGATATATACCTAATGTCATTCATTCTTAGTCTTATGTTATACGCTCATTTGAATCAAATTGTAATTCGAAATACATTCACTTTTGCACTAAATGCACTTCAGCTGCAGCACTCGCATTCGCGAAAAAATTCTTATCGTAATAATGGTGCTTTCAAAATTTCACTCGTTGACAATCTCATTTTATTTTCAATTTAAGTCAAACTTCAGGAACACTTCTTCACTTTTCAGGTTTTGAAAAATGGAAAAGTTAATTTTAATCTTCTGCGAGAGTTCTTCGTTTTTTCCAGTTCTGAAATTGATTCATAATAATTTTCTCTTGATAATTTTCAGTTACCTACTTCATCCTCAAATTTGCGTTCAAGTGCAGTTACTGTTTCTCTCCATTTAAAACCGTTAATCAGAATTCCGTTTTCTTTCAGGTAAGCATTGAAAGAAGTCAACAAAACCCCATTGAAAATGGACCATCAAAGGTTTGCATCGTACTTAATTCGGTGTCTTTGATGTTGTTGCTGTTGCCCTGTGTAGGCGTAGAGTTGCCGTCTCTGTGCTTGCTGGCCGTGTTCAGTCTAGAGGTCTCCAGTTGTGCAGACCTGCTCTCTGCTTACACCTCTCAACTCAACGTAGTTTAATTTACCGAAATGTTTTAAACTAATCTGTTATATATTGTACAAAGTAAATTAATTTAACTGTGCAGTGTACAGATCTTGTGCATTACTTTTCGTTACTATATTTTGCAATTAAATTGCAAGTCTGTTTTGAATGTTTAGTTCACAGTGCATCATGAAAAACTTTGATTGGAAAGTCAACGTGACATTTCATCGGTCAATAAAAGCGATTCATTTGAATGAATGCAATTTGAATTTCGATGAAAGTTGCTCACAGCCCCCTGGTTCAAACATCAGAACTTGTCACAGACGCTTTGCGGGGGTACTTCCACAGTATCACAAAGTGGGCCCCACTGCAATGACCCATTCTCGGTTTTCTAAATTTAATTTCTTAGTTAGTCTGCATAATTCCAAGTAACGGTTTAGGTCGATGTCGGCTGTTGGTGTGTGCGTTTTGCTAGCGAGAAGGGCAGCTAGTGCTTGTTGAGTTATTTGAAGTAAGGCTCGTTATATCAAATGACAGCAATCAGGATGAATAATTCGTCGACTCAACTCTTTTTAGGACCACACTTGGTTTCGATTCCTGCGTTTATAAATATCACTACGTATTAGCCGTGTCTTTGTCGCGGGAAAATTCCATTGAAGCAAATACTACCTATGTCTATTCGTTTTAAAAATGAAGAAATTAATTTTTGTGAAACTTAGAATGAGGATTTTTACTTTGCCGCTGCCATAAGTTAAAACGAGTGATGGAGCGAACAGATCGCTGTCGTGCACTTTGTTCTCGTGCACGAATTACATTCCTTACATTTTCATAATTATATAAAGTAAATTTTTGAGTTTGTATTATTGAGTTACATTCAATCATACAAACATCGTTTTATAGCCTGAAAATGGGGTTCGATTAGCTGTTATTGAAATGGATGATTAAAAACAAATGCTCATTTTTCAAACGTTTGGAAGATGTTCTTAACTGTATATTATGATTAACTGATAAACTGTTGATTAATTTGACACCCTCTTAGAGAACTTTGACCAACCGAATTATAGAAAGAATATCTTTCCAAAGAACTTGATTAATCAACCTTAAAGAAGAAGAGGATGATGAGGTCCGAATTTGTGTCAAAATGACATCAATTTTTCAGATGAGACGTCTATTTTCTACTCGGTTACTGACCTGCTGATGGTACTTGGGAAAAAACTACACTATTTTACATAGACGTCACTCGTCAACAATTGAATTTCAGTAAAAATCAACAATGAAAACCTTTTGTTTCGTTCTATAGTTGCAGAGCAGAAAAAATTTTCCCATCAGAGAGTCACGTGTCACGCACAAGTCACGCGGGAAGTATTGGACGGAAGAAACATGCGTACGAAATTAATTCTTCCTTGATGTGCAATGAAAGCAAACTTAAAGCGAGCCCTCAATAAAATGTCATTCAAACATTTCTGTTCCGTCACGTTTTCCTTTGTTGAGTTGAGAAGGGCAGACAAAATTGCATTGAACGAATGATTGAACGATCATGGTCTCGAATTTTTAATGAATAACTGTTTTCATTCCAGAATTGCGAAATTTCTTGAAGATTTTTTGGGATAAACTCCAAAATAATTGCAAGGAACATGTCGTATTACAAAAAATGATTTTTTTGTCATACTTTTTGAATGAATGGTTTTTCAGTTGTAGGTAAATTAACACTTCGTGTGCAAAGGTGGGGCTTTTGAAATGCAACTGAGTTAGCATGAATTTTCATAAGTCAAAAATTTCTTTGAATGAATTTCAAATGTGAAATTATAATCAAAAGTGTTTTTTCTGAATCGACATGTCAACACTTCTAAAACGACCCATCACTTTTCAAGTTTTTTTAAAACTTTTCTCTACGAGAATGTATATTTCTGTATTTTTTTTTTGTTTAGAAATACTTTTCTGATTTGGGGGTGGCGATATTTTTTTTATTGTTATAGCAAAAAAAAAACTTTTTTACGCTCATCAACGTAGAACTTTCATGATAAAACAAAGACTGCTAACGACTGTTAATAATTTCTGTGTGTCGTAATATGCACATTTTGCTAGAATCTCGGTAAAATTTGTTCAAATTGTGTTCTGCCATTATCTCCCTATGACGAAGATTCGCGTAGTTACTGGAAGGAACGTTTGTACTTCGGAGTTTAGGTTTCTCTGCCGTCTTTGCAGCGCATACTGCAGTTTCTGATCGTTAACGAGTGTCGGCAATTATTTCTGCCTTGAGCTTGGGGGACTTAGGACACAACCACGAGACGATCAGGCCTGCGTCCGCACCTCAGGTGAGCCACTCGCAGCGTGCCACTTTACATAGGTGCTCAATTTCTCAAATCACCAAGGTTTTAAATCAGGATTTGTGGTGTGGAAGTGGTCTCTACGACATGGTGACATCATTCAGTATTGCGGCTTAGTGATGTGTTAGAAACGAAACTTGATTGTGAAATGATATTGAATCCATCATTTCATTTCACTTCCATTTAAAGGTGCTAAAACTATAGAACTTTAACACTTCCAAAGGCTATATGCAGATGATGGAACACTTTCAAGGCGTGTTAATTTCTTGGATAGTTTTGAAATAGGTAGCAAAACAAGAATTTTTTCGTGAATCTCTATTAAACTAACACTTACTAGACATTCAAAGGCAAAAGGTTGAAAAGAAATACAGGCAATAACTGCGCTGGCTGTTACATCCAAGAAACAAATATGGCACTTCAGTATGGCAACGGAACATGACTGTTGGTTGCCATGGAAACTTGATTTCCAGCTCATGCTACTTGCATCTCAAAACCGATTTGATTGCTAGGCGCTGCTAGCCAATATTTCGTAGAGGATCTGCTATGATGCGTGCACAACGGCAAGAAAGCTTGCTCGTCATCCAATTAATAAGGTACCAAAAGTATTGGTTGAGTTTCGATGTTGAGTTACAATTTCAAGTGCGCAGGTAGTGGGAATGATTTCCGAGAATATTCAATGCGCCGTCATTTCCTGAACAGTTGGGTAGTCTGCTTCAAAATTTCAAAAGCCAATTTTCAAATAGAATTACTAAGAAAAACCACTAGACCGTAACATTTAAACTTTAGCAAGCCAGGATTAAACTTCTGTTAATGATCGTTCCTTACCACTAAGAGCATAAAATATACATTAAATAGAGTTTACATTTTTTCATTGTTATATCGTTGTCGGCTGCGGTAAATTCTAAAGAGTTAAATTGAAATTTTCTGAAAAATCTTTAACAAAGCATTGTAAAAATAAAACTAACTTTTTTCCCCTAGAAATTTGCTTAGTGATGGAATGAAATTGGATCTTTCCAACTTTCAGTCCTAGCAGGCGTGCTCCATGCGTGCAACTTTCAGTCCTAGCAGATGTGCTCCATGCGTGCAACTTTCAGTCCTAGCAGGTGTGCTCCATGCGTGCAACTTGCACTCCTAGCAGGTGTGCTCCATGCGTGCAACTTGCACTCCTAGCAGGTGTGCTCCATGCGTGCAACTTTCACTCCTAGCAGGTGTGCTCTATGCGTGCAACTTTCAGTCCTAGCAGGTGTGCTCTATGCGTGCAGCTTGCACTCCTAGCAGGTGTGCTCTATGCGTGCAACTTGCACTCCTAGCAGGTGTGCTCTATGCGTGCAACTTGCACTCCTAGCAGGTGTGCTCTATGCGTGCAACTTGCACTCCTAGCAGGTGTGCTCCATGCGTGCAATGCAGATGAAAAAAAAACAAAGCCATGGCCCGAACATTGTTGTCTATATCCGGCTACTGCTTTGCGTTTGTTTGAATTATTTTCGTTATCGATGGCATTGTAAATTAATGCTGAGCGAAAATGAAAATTGAAAATACTAAAATATTAATTGAAAAAGTTTTTGTCTTACTGAAAAAACTCTCTTCAGAAAATAAGATTTCTCAAAATTCAAGTTTTTAAAATATCCCTCAAAAAAATTCGTGCGAAATAGGTGTTCGTATTGTTATGATGTTATGCTTTTTAGTTTAGTCGCCAAAATTGACAAATACAAACATCGACCTGAAGCGTCGCCATCGTTTTCTGGCATCACCGCACAGTGCATTTTGCACACATTGGAACCTCGGGTAGCTGTTAGGGGTTTAGTGACTCCATTCTTGAACTAAAATTCTCTCAGACCGAAAAATGTTTTAGCTCTTAGTTCAATATAATTCTAGGTATTTTTATGAACCGTTGAGATATAACTTTTTAAATTCACATGTCGCACTAATTGTATTTCATGCTTCACTTATTCTTGCCAGCAATGCTTTTGTTTCTCCCAATCTAAAAACAGTTTTTTCACTTCCGCTAGTGATTTAGCACATTTATTTGGTTAAGCAGACAGCCACTTAGCAGCACCAGGTGCCGCTTTTACCTCTTTGTTAAAGAATTGAACAGATTTTCGGTCACGGCAAATTGTAGTGCTTGGGTCAGTGATCATTGGAACACAATAATCATTCTCATGGATTATTCTAATGTATATTTTATCTTCAAAACTAACAAGCTTCCTTTGGATAGTTTTCTCAAAAGACTCTAGAATGAGGGCTAGAATAGGATGAAATTTTAAAATACATCGAAGCAAAATAATTTTAACAATAAATCTTCCAGAAATGTTCATCTCCGAAGCAATGCATATGGTGGCGCGCACGTCCTCGCGAGTGAGTGTGTTTTGCATACATTAGCCGTGACAAAATATATTGACAAAAAGTGATCGTTTGGCAATTTATGCGAGACACATGGGGCGTTTGTTTACTCATGTTTCTTTGCTCATATCGTGGGGGCATGTGTGAGCGCAATAACACTCGTTGGTTACAAGGTAGGCTGCATACAACACAATAGCATTCAGCCCTCGTTTGATTAATGTTGTTCAAAGTTCAAGTTCAATTTTCTTAGATGATAAAACCGGATTTTTATGAGCAAAATGCATAGGCAAGTTTGCTAATTAGGTGACGTTGTATCCTCTTTTTTCATGAGTTGAAGGAATTAATTAAATGCCTCGAAATCTTTTTCAGGGAAGAAATTGTTCGGATTAGCTTTTGTGATAACGTAAATGCAGCGTATTACGTGGATATACAGGTTATAAACTAGTCTCTGAAATAGGAGTCAGAAAATTATTTTTAGACATTTTATTGCTGAGCATGTACAACTCACTCGAAAAAAAAAGTTCATTTACTCTCGATAATTTTTATTGAGATGTCTGCTCCCAATACTGACGAAAATTGAACTATGCACAGCCATTCCTCATTGAGTTAAAATCTTGAATTTTTCGTACGCATTCCAATTTCCGTGATCATGACTTGCGTTTTTTCTGTACACTTTATTGTGTTCTTTCTGTGCACTAAATAAATACTGATATTTCTTACAACATTCTTATCCAAGCTTCAATAAACAAAGTAATGTTGTTGTTCCCTGCATTCACCATCGTTTTCGGCGTCTTGCTTTTGACTTCACACAAGTGTCATTCTGTTTTCTGTCCATTGATCGATCTTGAGATCTTATGGTGAAGAATGTTTGGCTCAAGTGCCGGATTCAGATCTTTAAAAACAAGAATCCCGCTGTCCGCACACCTGTTCACTGGTTTCTGGCACTGTACAGATGAGAGTGCAGGCAAATTGTTTATGAAAGCGTGAACCCATGAACTTGTAGTGGAGCTCAAACCTATAGAACCAACAAGACAAACTGTGCAACTTTAAACATAAGATTAAAATTCCAAACTAGGTTTCTTATTTTGAATTGGGAGTGAGAAAAAGAGAAAGCAGTGCAAGTTTACAATTCAGTATGAATGAATATTGAACATGATAGAACTTGCGGTCAATGTAGGTATGACATCGTAACTTATTCAGTATCGAATTTCCGGGATTCGAAAAGCTTGAATAATTTACGCACCCCACGAGTACAGGGAAAAATTTATGTCAACCTAAATATTTAACGAATTCATTGCAGTTTTTTGTTCACAATATTCGACAATAAAATAGCGACAGGAAAAGGACAGGATCTTTGATGCCCAAATACTTTAATTCAATCAAAATAGGACTTTTCCTCCAAGCGTTTGGTGCTTGGAAAGACAAGTGCGATTGCACTAGTCCCTTATTTCTTTTGTACATTTTCTGTCTTGAATATTGTGAAAGTAAAAACTAGCTTGTGAATTTCATTGACAATATTAAAACGTATCTAATTTTATAGGCGTGAAAGGTTTAATAAGAGAGTTAAGTTCATTGAAAATTGAAAGAAATATATGTATCGAAAATACTTGGAAGCATTCTCTGTGTTTCACGGAGTGTCGCAGGAAAAAATGACCTCATTTTTATGGCGAGAGCAGGTACTGGAGGGGAGCAAGGGCAGCGCGACAGCCGCGGCTGCGCAAGAATACTGCTCAAGGGGCGACTGATTTACATAGGGAATGAGAAGTGTCAGAGCAACGGCTAGGGAAGAGACGCTAGCGGCGACATGGCTTCAGACTAAATTGAAATGTCAAGTAAATGTACCGTGAACGATCTCTCTAACAAATAGTTCCGTGAAGAATTACTTGTTTCTTGTCAAAGCCTTCATTCGCATGCCGTTTTTGTCTCATGGAAATAGAGTCAAGAAATTTTCTGCTACCCACGGAATTTGACCTTTTTTTCAATACACTGCACTTGTCGGAACAGACCGTTTTTATAGAAGGAATTTTTGATAAATCTTCGATTTTTTAGGAGTATATTAAAGGTTCTGAATGTGCATCTCGGCTTACTCACTTATTTGAGTCTATAGTAACTCATGTGGAACATGGGATGAATATTTGGTTGCAAAATCTTCAGCATCTAAATTCTGTTCAAAATTAAGGTGTGCCCGCATTTGTTAATAAACTGAAAAGAAGAGAAACACGCTACTATTTTCTTGAACTTATCTTATAAATTGCCCGCAAATGGAAACTTACGAAAATATCCCCATATGATGACACATTGGCTCCAGGTTATCCTGTTTCTGTAGTCTGTTAAATATTTAATCTCCGAAGCAGCCGTGTCCATGTATGTTTCACTTATTTTTATTGCAAATCATTGAAAATTGTAATGTAATCAGGACAAGGATCACAATGTGACTCGATTTATCGAGTACCGCGGCTGCATCAATATTGGCATGAGCTTGTCACTTGTGCGCCCCGCCTCTGCGAGGGTAGTGAACAATGCCACTCCTTTGCTGCTGTAAGGAAGCTTTCCCATTTTTATGGCCTCATGTGACTGATCCCAAATATAAACTTCACTCTTTAGAGAGCGATCGATGATTCCACTGGGAATCATAACCGCTCTTCCTGAACGTTTCGAATCGCATGTGTGTACATCGGAAAATTTGGCCTCATGTCTATCTGACATGATGGGGCTTTTATTTTTTCTCGTGAAAGTTGTTGCAGAGCTGGTTCGTGCACTATATTATATTTGTTTACAATTGTTTAGAAATTGTGGTAAAATTTTGAATTGATCATAAGCTTTGTGTGCTAATAAAGTGTTCCTCATCGCTTTGTGTTGTTAAGATTCGCTGCGTCTAAACATTCAAGTAGTTAAATATCAGGCTTATTTTCCGTAGAGTATTCCAATTTTGATTCCACCTGACTCTTGAGATTTCTATTGGACAATTCCAAAACATTCTGCTTAGAAACAAAATGATGATATGAAAACAACGCACTTGTGTGGGGTTTAAAGCTTAGTTATTTTTTCCAGGTTCTCTGCTCCTTCCCTAAAAACTTTGACGCATGTTTGCGATCCAGAAATGGTCAGAAGTTCTGACCATGATTGCTACTACTGCAACTTTTGCCGACATTATCGTCACACTTTCACTTTTTACATTTTTTGAATAAGCACAGCGATTTAGGTTTACTGTATATTTTTTCTCTGGGTCACAATAACTTTGAGAGTTGCTAAGAATATTGCATGTATTGTATCCATAACAAAATTAAGTTTTGTATTCAATTTTTTATGGCCTTACTTCATTCCCTATTTCTCGCTCACACCATGAGAGCATCGTTTGAAGTCCCTTGATGATACCTGCTCCCAATGTCGTTACGTGCGGATTTTTTATCCTTTAAAAAAGGGTGTTGTCATAACCGTTGTTTAATGCCGTCTGAGTTTCAATATTTTTATCAATACTAAAAAGAATTTTCAAATAAGATGTGTTGTTACTGCTTTGTCTGTGGCGGTTGAGAGACATTTAGAAAAGATCCTTTACTAAAACTACAGGAATGATATTTCTCGTTAAGAAAGTGTGTTGTATGTTACATTTTTATTGCATCACTTCTAGCGTTTTCCAAATATTTTCTGGAAACTCGAAAATTCATAATATTCTTAATATTAGTATAAGATCGCCGTCTAAGGTAGTTACAGAGCTCTTTCCCGAAAAGGATGTATGATTTAGAAAATAAATTTTTCAGAGACACTCTTTAATCATTTCTCTACATGTTGCAAGTTTACAATTGCAAAATTGTAAACTCTGCGTTTACATTCAGTATTCCAGCGGATATAAATATATTCTCTTTAACATGTTACATTAAACCTCAAACGCCGATAAAAATAAAGTGCTTCAAACCATGCTAGTTAGTTAAATCTGCCTTTTTACAAATTTTTGTTCGTAGGAACGTAAGCAAACAATAATGCACTTTCACCACAATTCGCAATATTGCTTCGTTTAAGGAGATCATGTCTGCTCTTACGACCAGTCCCCAAAATATGTACTTTTTTGAACCTGCATTTTTTTAAATCGTAACTGTCATGTTCAAGTTAAGCACAACATTTTAACATTCAAAATGTTTATTGTATGTTGTTTAGCTTATTAAATTTTTGCCTATTCTAGACTGCGTTATGCCCTACCAATGAAATCTCTGTGTGCGTTTATTACCAAGTGGTATTTAAAACCGGCTTAGTTTTTATGTTGTTTCTAATCTCTTCTTTATAAAGATACGTGGCATTTTATCATGATTGTAATTTAGACATCAACATTTTTTCATTATTTTGTTTCACCTTCAGTGTATTTAATACAAGGGCGTGAAGTTTGGCAGATGCTGCGGCGGTCTTTTCTAAGCTGGTGATGCATACGGTCAAAAAAGCGCTTCACAAAAAGGTTTACTTTTTTGAGATATGCTTTCACAACCACTATCGAACGACATTTTTTAAAATCTGGATTTGCCTACCTTCACGAGATATGAGAAAAGTATGGAATGTAGCAAAAAATCAATTCCTACAACTATTTTCTGAGGTTTTTCCTAATTTTACCCATAGAAAATAGTCATTCTACTAGTATTTCAGGGAGAATACGTTGTATATTTTCATCGTGGTCATAATATCTTTCAAATGTATTTTGGATATTGTGAATGAATTAGTATAAATACGTAATAGCTACTCAAAATTCATTTTGTAAGTATCGGCACAGATTCCGTGAGCATGCTTGCAGCTTTTTAGTTCGGACAACGTGAGCTGACCCTGAAAGCAACCCTAAGTTACTTTTTATACTGTAATAAAGTCATGCCACATCGTTCAGCACTTGATTTAAAAGCCGGAAAAAGTAGCAGCTAAAATTGGTTTACTGATCACCGCAGGCCGTCCGAATCGGAAGGAAACTATCGCCTTAACTCTCAACGTGTTCGAATAACTCCTGGAGAAAACATTTGCATGGCGGAGACTGCTTTGCTGTGATCTAATTTCCGAACTGGTCGGCGGGGACTTGGAGACCTAGCGGCGCGAGACCGCAAGTTTTTAAAGAGTGAATTCCGATGCTCGTCAATTTTAGAACGTTTCTAAATTGCATTTCCCGCTGGGGTTAGTGGGGCGAGGAACAGGTCAGTCTCGCCAACTGGATGCCATGCTGTCACTAAAATACTTTATTTGCGATGCCCTTTACATTTTCTGAAGATTTTCAGAAACTAGAAATAGGTGCATTGAATTTTCGTTAACCGAGTTTCTATTGAACTCAAACCAAGAGAGAGTTTTCATATGCTAAAAATGAACTTGCACTGAACCTAACAGTTTAAAATTATTCAATTTGAGAATAACTTTACGAATTTAACCATGCTCCTCCATTTCAAAAACCATTAAATTTTTCACACAAATGATATTCTAAATCCATAAATCGCCCTTCCTTGATTAATTAGTAATTGACAGGGAGAACTACTGAAAATAACTGCGCACGTGAGATTTATTGTTCTATTATACATGCAGATGCCAGTACATACTGGGTTACATTTTATGGTGATACAATGAGGTCTATAAAAGAAAGGGAAAAAAAGAAAAACAGTTCATTTCCAAAAGTGATGGTGCAAAAGTACAATCATTGGTTTTAAAAATATCTTAAAGTTAAAACACTTAGATGAAACACGCACATGAGTATTGTAATACCCATGTCCTTAGTCGAAAATAAATGATTGCAGGTGATGTACTCCTAATGTTGCTTAATCTACATTTGAT
The DNA here is from genome assembly GCA_014220935.1 of Platorchestia sp. MABIK. Taxonomy (NCBI): domain Eukaryota; kingdom Metazoa; phylum Arthropoda; class Malacostraca; order Amphipoda; family Talitridae; genus Platorchestia; species Platorchestia sp. MABIK. The sequence continues at coordinate 19,372 of JACJUY010003566.1, forward strand.
GATACATGTAATTATAATCATGAGAGACAACACAATTTCACGTACGATGCATTTTCATTGTGGGGTGAAAACATTTAAGCTTTACAAGACATTTAAGCTTTGGATTGCTTTACAATAATAAAATGAAATGATGTGTTGGGTAGTGTTAGAAGTTGGGATTGAAAAAAAGGGCGGTATGTATTGTTTATATGCTAGTTGCTAGTCCAGTGCACACAGGTGCATGCGCACATATGCTCACCCAAACGCGCACATACACCCTTGTACGCACACATATACAAGTAAACATGTTTGCAAATCCCAGCGAATAGGCGATAAAATCATAATACCTACGCATACTTAAAAACTGTTATGTAATGTCTTGTATCATAAGACAATGAGCGGGGGAGATTATTCAGCAATGGAGATACCAGGCAAATGAGATTCGTCAATACTTATTCAGTATGTTCTGTCACAAAGAATTATTTTTGTGACGCTAGATGACGAGTTATTTTGGCTTTAAATTCTCTCGGTCTTTGAGGGATTTTAATACTCAGGGGAAGTTTGTTCCACAGTAAGGCGCCTGATATGGACAGAGCCTTCTGCCCTAAGTGACAGGAACGATAGTTGACTAAGACATTATTGTTTCTGTTCGGCTTTTGGTTGCTTACAGTGGGTGGATTGAAACGCACTATCTCAGCATTGCTCTGAGAAAGACATAAAGAGGAAAACACGTATTGGGCCCTCTGCATGAGGAGCGTTTCTTGGATAGGAATCCAGCCGAGTTTATTAAGGAGAGGGGTTACGTGATAACTTTTTTTTGAAATTACCGCTGCATACCACCTTGGCTGCGAAGTTCATGCACTTTTGTGAGTCCCTTTGAAGGTATTGAGGTAAGCCTCCCCATACTAGGCTGCAGTAGTCAATGTGCGATAACACCAGGGATTGAACGGCTAATGATCTGGATTTTTCGTCTAGCATACTCTTTATTCGATGGAAAAACATTAAAGTTCCATAAATTTTGTTGCAAGTATTCTCAACATGAGATTTGAAGGACATGTTTCTATCGAACCAGAAACCGAGATTTTTAACTTTTTCTGATGCTTTAATTTTATCATTTCCAACTGCAAGAGTAAGATGTGAAGTTTTGTTAATTGCATCGTTGGATCCAAAAATAATGCATTTTTGTGTTTTATTAGCATTTAATTTGAGACCATTTCGGTCGTACCATGATTTCAGGCTAGTCAGTATAGTTTCGGCTTTAATTTGCGTTTGTGGTATTTCCGATACAGAACTTGTTATTGCAATTTGAACATCATCTGCATACATTGAGATCCGTGTGTTAGAAGGCATTGGAGGGTAATCATTAATGAAAATAAAAAACAGTAGCGGACCAGGAATGGATCCTAGGGGAACACCAAAATTGTTTTGAATAAATGGGGACAATTCGTTTTCTATGCGGACTGCATGAGATCGATTTGACAAGTAACTTTCACACCATTGCGTGTCTACTCCCAAGTTCAGTATTTTACGTAGAAGTCTTTTATGTTCGACGCTATCGAATGCTTTAGAGAGATCGAGTAGCAGCATGAGTGTTACATTCTTTCGATCGATGTCACTGTATATTTTTTCAGAGATATTGAGCAGAGCGTGCTAGTGTTTCTTGTGCTTGTGCTAGTGTTTCACTAGTGAAACACTAGTGTCTTGAGTGCTAGTGTTTCTTCTATAGGCGTTTTGATTTCGGTGGGGTAGATTTGACTCGTCCAGGTGAAATGACAGTTGGTTTGTCACCACTTTCTCCAATATTTTGGACATGACAAGCAAAAGACTGATGGGCCTGTGGTTTGATGCTGTATTTAGGTCACCACTTTTATGCAACGGTTTGATAATGGAATGTTTCCATTGGTTTGGAAACGTGTTGGTTGCTATTGATGTATTAATCATCAGACGAATCCATGGTGCTGTGACTGGGAAACAGTCTTTGATATATTGAAGACTGATACCATCATGTCCAACTGCCTTTGTGTTTTTTAGTGAGTATAAGATATTTCGTAACTCCGGTAAATCGACAAGACGTTGTCTCCACCTGACATCAGCCCTCGAGGATGCTGTGGGGCATGAA
>JACJUY010003566.1:24052-36716 GCA_014220935.1 Platorchestia sp. MABIK
AGTGTCCCAAGGTTGAGGACATTCAAGTCGTCCCCCAGCAAAACCAAGTGCAAATAGCACTCTTAAACAAGAGAGCTGGGAGAACGAGTAGAGAGACAAGCTCCAAGTAACGCAAACCTAATTCACAACCAAACACCCCAAATACCATGTCTATATAAACAAAAATGAACAATGACAATATAAACGGAAAACAAACTCCAGCGACTCCACCATTAAAACCACATACGACCGCCCGTCCAGGGAGAAGATTCGACTCTAGTAGCACCACCAGAGGCTAGGCGACGTCCGTACCAGTCGTTGGCAAGCGAGCAAGTATACGAGACAGGCAAACAACTCTCCGAGGTAACCAGCATTGGGACAAATAATTGAAGATTAAATTTAAAAAGTCAACCTCACGTACACCCTGTGGGTATTTTTCTCACACACGTCTGCGCTGTTCTTGTCAACAAACTTAGCGTATGTGCTTTTGTTTGCTTTGCTCTCCGTTTTGATTGCAGTCTTTAAGGAATTGTAATTCTATTTTGATGCTGGTTGTTTCGTAAGTAGATGAGCTACTGCATGAAGGAGGCAGTGTCCATCGGCTTTGGTGTGAAACAGCTCTATTTTCCATGATCGTTTCAATTCATCCATCGTGGAATTCATGCGTTCACAAATGGGGGTGGAGACGTACTTTTACATCATTAAAAAGTTCGGAGAGGTGCAGGGAATTTACGTTTTTCTGGCTCTGAAAGGGCTGGCTGTGGTGATTTCTTGTCTGGGGATCTGGAGCGAAATTAGGAATGAAATATTAGAATTAGAATATAATAAGCTAGAAACATAATTAGCAAACATAAATTTTGTAAGGCCAAAGAGGCATTCGTCATCCATTCAGATTTAATTAAACATTCACAAAATTTTGGAAGATAATTTTTCTCAATGAATTGCTGATGACGTACCAGGTATGGAGAGGATCTTCGAGTAGTCACATTTCATGTAGACTTATTCTCGTGCATTGTGCCGGAAGAATATCAGTTCATATTTTTTGGACGTACATTTTAGTGAGAAAATGGTTTCAGCTGCATGGACTGGATCTGATGGTTCTCCGAAGATATATCAGTGTTACGATATTGTCCTTCATCTGTAGATGAACTCAGAGTAGCCACGTTAGCTGTGCGCATGCTGCCAAGTGCTGCAGCAAGAGAGCGTATAATCCCACGGCGTGTGGTGTTAGATCCAGATTTTGCAGAGCCCCTTCCAGGTATTCTATACTGTTTGTCTTTAATTCTGCAAAATTGCTCTAGTATCTCCGTACACAGATAACATGTTTCTAAAGAAACGTTAAATAAAACATGTGTACGAAGACTTCATTTAACGAAGTACGCCAAATTCGTTTTCATAAATTCTAATTCAATATGCCTGCCATCTCTCATAGAGCTACGCGAATATTTTCGTTATATCCTCGCTGTCCCTACCTTCACGAGAAGTAAAAGCAAAATTACTGTCCAAATAGGAGACTTCTATAGTTTTTCTCGCGGAAACTCGCTCTATTGTGAAAAAACTTCACTTATGTAAAAATTTTACTTTCTTTTTTTGACCTGTCGACCAATCTGTGAGAGCCTGCCGCAAGTTCAAGGTCCTGAAATATTTATTGGGAATGGTAGAGGTTTCCAAATAGCTGTTTGGCCACAATAGAGAATTACTTGAAACTTTTTGAGGTTCTTGCTACAGTCTAGACTTGTGAGGGCAGATTGGGCACTGTTGAGCGTTTGCTGTCTGGCGAACGTCATCAGTTTGAGTTTCAGGTACTGTTGTGCATTCCGTTCTCTGCTCAATTACTTCTCCACGTAAAAATTTGACAATGATTTGAAAATCTCTTTTTACTCACCGAGAATATAGCTCCTAAAAACTTATTGGGTGTCGCTTTTTGTTGATGATGCAACGGAGGGAATCTTTTACAATTCGTACAATTCTCTCGCTTCCTAGTGACTAAGGGTGATGATTGTGGCCTGCTGTCGGCTACCCTCCCACAGGGAGGAGAGGCCTGGTATATGTATGTATGTAGGTTGCTCAATCCGCTGGCTCCCAATCTGTGTTTTGCTCGCTCTAAAATCTGTAAAATAAACATCAATTCTAAGTTGTACGAATTACGGTAAGTCTCACAAATGGTAGGCATATTTTTCTTCACAATTTAAAGTTTAACATGGAGCGCATGGAACGAACTTCCCACGTAAAAAAGTCTAACATTCGTGTCGTGGTGAGCTATGCTGTGATACAACTAGCGTGAGGTGGTGACGTGTTCAGTCCAGTTATTTAAATCAGTGGGGTACGATGTTTCTGTTTGACCGAGAAGTGACAGAACTCATTTCTTCATTTCTACCATGATATTTACCGAAATTACATTCGTGCTCAAAAAACATTAACGTCTATCGAATTTAAATCGTGATTTTTTACCTTGTTTTAACATCTAGATTGAATATCTACGTGTGTATTTGGAATATTCTAGAATGTTCTTGACTATCATCGGCAGCTACGCCTACAAAGCTCTTCTTGATTTACCATTCATTCGTCAGTGGAAGGCTCAACTGAAATGTACATAATTCCCGGGGTACAGGAAATACTAAGAAGCTGTTGACTGACGAACTCGCTTTGCTCTTCAAATTGTAAACTGTTAAGTGTTCTCGGGAAAATCCAATTTCGTTGCTTCAGAGAAAAACTAAGGGATTCGGAGCTGATTTCTTAACGAATTGTGAGAAGCGTAATAAAAATGCACTAACCGTTTCCACTGCATCAAAGGTTGTCAATATAAATATACGCACATGGTGTCCGGTCTCGTGCACGCGATGCACTGGATTCCTGTAATGTTCCTGCAGAGAGAGAGAGATAACAGAAAAAATTTGAGGTTGAATAATTAAAAGACGTCAAACACTGCGGCACAAAACAAAACGCTGGTGATCACTTGGTCTCTAGGTAACATTTCACCCTGTCACTTGGTTGCTGAACCTCGCACTGCTCTGGGCAACATCAAGGCTAACATGACACTAGAAATACTGAAGGAAATGTAAAGGAGAGTGCCGTGGGAGTGTGTAATCAGGGCTACTGCTGAGCTCAATGTGACTTGGAGCGTGAATTGAAAAGATGGCGGGTAGCAAACACCTGTTTGTGAGCCGCCCTATCCTGCTGTTGCTGCTGCCGCTCTTCTGGCTGCTGCTGCTTCTACTCTTGCTCCTACTGCTGCTCCTACTGCTGCTCCTACTGCTGCTCCTGGTCTTACTCTTCCTACTGCTACTGCTGCTGCCGCGCCTGCTCTTGCTCCTACTCCTGCTGCTGCTGCAGCCTGTCTCTTTAAAGATGACGTGGTCGGCTCGACAGACCGACACCAGAGTCTCGAACCGGAGTTCCTTCAATTTGTGCACTATTTCTGTACCAGAAACTCCTCTAATAATTTGCAATGGAACTACTATTCTCAAATAATCATTTTTAAGTTAAATTCTCTATGACCGAGAAAGGTTTTGCAAAAGCACTTCTTTCTGTCCTATAATGCTTCCAATAGAAAGCATTGCATCACTCATTAGTTGAGAGTTTCTAACATTCTAGAAACATTTCTTCTGTCAAGCAAGCTGAACACAATCATACATTTATTACTGATCTCAATCGATTTTCACTGAAAGCATAACTTTTTTCACAGCTCTAAACGGAGCAAGACCCCCAAATTAGCCTACGCGAATTATGTGAAGAATATCAATCAATAGTGAAGATTAGAATATTTTTAACGGAAGTAAACTCACTGGTCGATACAAAAGTGGAAGCTAAATGGATTTATTCATTGAAAATTGTATTTCGGTGTTATTTCATAGACTACATACCGCTGCAAAATAGGTCACAAAAGTAAAGCTAAAAATAAGGCAGATGGATGAGAGACCCTCGAGCACGACGCTCTAAGCACACACACACACACGCACGGCCGGACCGCTGCAAGTGTCGCGCTATGGCGTCACCATTGCTCCCGCCGGTCGCCCTCTCCCCTCTCCTGCACCGACCTCTGCGTGTTTATTAGCTGCAAAAATTGTTTGGCCGCCGCTAAAGCTGCAATTTTTATCAATGATGCATTTCATAGTTCACCTCAGCACACTGCATAGGTTTAGAAGGTAACTAGACAGTCCAGAATGTGTTCTTTTAACAATTTGTTGTTTGTGTTTTGCTAATTAGGCTCATTTCTCATGGCTTTGAATCGTGTTGAGCCGACGAGAATCAGAAATCTTCGATTCCTTGCAAAAGTCCCGTTCTATAAGCTTCACAGCGAGCTCAGTAATCTAGTTCGCGCTGCAAAATGAGTTATACATTAAGAGCCAAAAACGGCCTTAAGGAAAAAATTTAAGGTGTGGCCTGATTGATTTTTCTATGATCTTAAGCCTCTGCAATTTTGTGTAATATTGTACTAATTCCATTGTGTTGTCGTTCAATTCTAATGCAACCTTAACCATTGTGGTAAAATTAAATTAAGTTTGGTAACATGTATTTTGTTCAAATCTTTCATTCGAACAATGACAGTAGCAATTCAAAACACAGGTTCCTAAATGTCAAACTCTAACCTTCCACAAAAATCCGGCGTAAAATGAAAGTTTTCATGGTACGAAATGATTGAACTTTTATCGTCAAAACAACAATTCTATCTTAAGTAATTTAGTAAACGCAGTTGCAAAGTTTTTGAAAAAGTACCTTATGACGTTTTCTTTAAAACAAGGATATCTTTTTCTGCGATCTTTGATGCTCGGAACTAATCAGATCTTCAGAGCTGTGAGCTGCTGAGGCCGAGACGCATCGCTCCGTCAACACTTCCCTCATTAATTAACAATAAGCAGGTTAGTTTTATTTTCCGGTGAGCTAATATCTTAATCAAACACCATTGGAACAGCTAGAAATTCCTAATGGGTCTGTAGATTCAGGTCAGCTTGATTTATCTATCTTGTCTATGGGGTCCGGCGCCCTCAGAAGCCAGGGGAGATGTTGTTAGGTTACTTCAGTTTATTGTTTAACATTCGCGTCCACTAGTTTTCGCGTCCCCGTTTTTTCTTTCTGTTTCTCAACCTTCTCCGCTAACTCTTCATTGTGTTTTTTTTGTTCCTACCTCGCTGTTTCTCTGCACAGAGTATCCTGTGTAAGAACACACCTTGGGAATAGATTCGACGTTTTCCTTCGGCATATACTCAATGATGCGTTCTCTTTCCTTGGTGAAAACATTTGTGCGATGAAAATGTAGCCTTCAACCAACTACTATACATCCATAGCTAGTATTTGAGTCAAATCAAGCAAATTTTCATTCGACAAATCGCTTGAATATCTATCTATTGTATTTTGTCACTCTCCTAAGCCCATTTTAAGAATAGTTAGAGTCAAATCTCAAAAGACTTCGACTTTTGTAATGCCAGTTAAGATCATTCCTCAAAAGGTATTCCCATTCAATATCGATGAGCTGACAAAGTTTCCTTTGTGGAAGGAATATTTCGTACTCGGTGTCCACGAACAACTCATCTACTGAATTTATATACCTATGATGCAATATTATTCTATCATCTTTATTAAACAGCATTTTAAGGTGAGAAAAACTAAAAATGTAATTTAAAATAAAGCTAAAATATTGTACAATATCATACATAAATATTTTTACTTTATTAAAAAGAGTGAATATATATTTTGCAGAAACTCTGTATACAGGGTGACCGATACTTGAACAAATTCAATTCAGCGTTACATCTGCTTTAAATACGTCTGATTATTAAAATTAAAAGCAAGGCGAAAATCGTTTCACATATAGTCATTTCATTAATACAGCTAATAAAGTCTAAATGAATGAAATTGATCGTTTCGAACTCATCTGTTCATCTTCATAAAAAGTTCTACGACAAAACAAAAATGAATAAATTAAAACTACAACAGGAAAAAGAATACTACAACACCCATAAAATAGCCGTAGATATAAAACTCGAAAACAAAAACAAATAAAAACGAGAACTAATGATCACGCGTTCGCGACAAGAAAAGGAAATTACTTTGAGTGTCATTTATGGCGTGTCTGAGTTTAAAAATGTATTGAGACTCAGAGATACGTAAATCAGTCGTGCGTCGGACACTTGTAAGGATTTTAAAAAGGTTCTCGGAAACAGCGATGTTACAGTTTTCAGCGTGGGATCGAACAGAGTAAAGTGGAGTAAAATGCAGATGACGATATGCTTTGTTGAAGAGTTACAAGGATTTGAAGTTTGAAACATATTGGAGAATTCATACTTTGAGAGTGCAGGGAAATGAAATGTGGAAGTTAAGAAAACATTTCTATTACGAACACAAGAAACAGAATCACGGATTTAATTATTGCGACCAAAAGAAACAGATTTCTAAACTAGGACAGGTATTTCTGTAGAAAAGGTGTCCAACATAACGCGCATCTATTGCTATGCAGGCGTTCACACGCCGGTGCAATGATTGCCAGAAGCGACCGAAGACTCCAGGCGTTTTCTGAAGCCTTGCGAAGGCTTCAATAATAACATAGTCCCGATGAGGTTTAACTCGGAATGGATCAGTGTTTCGTGCACTAAACTCTTCAAATGTCCCCAGAATTAGAAATCTATGGGCGTTGTATCAGGAGACCTTGGTGGTCATGTGATGAGGTTGTTACTGCTTTGTTAAGAACAATTTTTTCTAAACACTTACCTAATTTAAAAACCTTTTTTCCATGGTCATTTTAACTAAGAATGTTATTCTGTTTCTCGTGTTCATAATAAGAATGCTTTCCTGACTTATACATTTCATTTTTCCCACACTCTCAAAGTAGGATTTTTCTCAAGTTTTTTTCGAATTTCTAGTTCATGTAACTCTTTAACGAATCATTTTCGACTATTTGGTCATTGAGTAAAAAGTGTTCATTTCAACAGTCCCAATCAAATGTCACAGTTGGTCACCATGTGTATCTCGAAGCTACGGAACTAAATCACACCAAACGTTAAAAGCACACAAAGGAATGACACATGCCAATTTACTTCTTTCGCACAACGTGGAATACAGTTACGTCCATATCTCATTCCCAACGCTAGAAATCGTTGTAATCTTCATCATTTTGTAGGAGACAATTTTGTATGAGCGGATTCGAAAAAAATCCTATCAACTGCACTTGGACTCGTACTTGCATTGCCTCGAACTTAGTAACATTGGTATTTTCATTAGTTCTAAATCAAATATGTTTAGAACAAACGTGCATAACAAAAGTGTTTATAGCTTATGGGCAGAATTTTTTACTAACTTGAGTACGGAAATAATATTGTGAATTCCTTGAATCCATTTTTCCACGTCTTATAAACCAGGAATGTGCTATTGAAATTGCCCATGCTAGTTATGCGTGATATTTCAAAGACTATACTTTCAATATTTTTGCTTAGTATAATAAAGTGTTTCATTTTATTGGAACATTAAGCGTCATTCCCAGCGCCAACCAATGGAAGTGATTGTTGTTTCATTTGAAAAGACCGAAGTGGATCGAAGTTGAGCTCGGTGGCACCGGTGCAGTTGAGAAATTGACGAATTTATCACCGAGCCTCTCTGCCTTCACGTGAGCTGAGGAGAACATGACACCGAAATGACCGTTCTCCATAGCCTGCTTGCTTATTTCGCTCAAAAAGCAACCAATGCCTAGTTCGTTTGAAGTCTGACTTTGGTATTGATCATCAGGATGCCTAATAACCTGGAAGGCACGAAGTATCGGTTACCGATGATTTGAAACCAATGCGGGACTTATATCGTTTTGCCCAAAAGAGAAACACGGGAGGCCAGTAAAGGCTTCGTTAGAAAAGTAGTCTTATTTATTCGAACAGGAACATGCAGGTTGAATGCTATGTATGCTCACTAGCAAATATTCATTTGTCGGTTGTTGATATATAAAATGTTTCATTTTGACAATGGTGTCTTTGGGATAATTTCAGGGCAATAAAGATTATCATGCGAAGAGGATCTTGCTTTAAAACGAAGAACCTTGAGTTCGTTTTGTGTTTTTTTTTTTTTGCAGCGGGTGTTTCGTGTGTGGCGTCTTCTTGATTATCATGAAAGATTCCTCGATTTCTCAGCCCCTTAGATGAGTTTCTATAAACGAGATTTTGGATCATTTGAAAAATCTTTTCGGAGTTGTTAAAAGAGGATTTCTCACTGTAACGTTCTGAGAACGTTGGTGAACTCAATTCCTCTCACTTGCTAGATCGCTATTTCTAGTTAGTATACCGAAATCAAAATTGCTTGCCCAATGATGAACATATAAGCTTGAAGTGCTTCCTGATGATACACTCTCATCTCATCTAATATACATTCAGAGTGTCTCAAAAAATTCTATTCGCACTTTAACTGTTGCTAACATGCTGTCTTAATTGAATTACAGTTGTATTTAATTTATCACAGCATGACAGGAAATTAACTTAGCTTGGGAGAGAGGAAGTTTGTCCTTAAATGTTATAGAAATACCGAAGACGCAATAGAAGTGCAGAGACGATTCAGAACTGAATTCGCAAAACTGCCACCAACGCTCCGGGCCATACTGCTCACATCAGAGAAAAATCTAAAGCATATGGATGGAACTCAGACCTCACGCCCATGGACTTCTTTTTGTAGGTACATCTCAAAGACAAAGTTTACCGCACCTAATGAAGAACAATAGTTGCATTGCAATTGGAAATTGAGAGACAATGTCGCGATATTCCTTATGACCTGCTTCGTGAAGCTTGTGAATCCCTTGATGCGCGTTATCAGCGTTATCTGGACAAATATGGTCATCAATTTGAACATTTGAAAATAAGATTCTTCAATTACATTTATGTTCTGCATTCAAAGCCATTCCACTTTACCGGTGTTCATAAATTATGCTTTTCTTCTCATTCAAAGGGAGAGTACATTTTTTGAGACACCCTGTATTGTAGAGGGACAAATGTGCATAGAGATTGTCTCTTGTTGAGTGCGATCAGTGGGTCAGTTTCGAAACAATGGCAAGAAATTTCAAGTATGCCGTGAGTTTCCATTTTTTGCGACCTTCCTTTGCCACGACCTTCAAAAATACTTTCTGAAACTTGTCATGTCCTACGCTTTAAATGAGTGGCAGATAGCATTAAGTTCTACAAAATCATTGTGGAAACCTGTGCAACAATAAAAAATTCTTAGAACGCACCACGCTACCATGGAACAAGCTCATGGCGTCTAAGATAAAATTTTCGGTTTTAATGGATAGTATCTTTTTATATCCAAATCTTGAGCAACGGCAACATCGCTTTGAAAGCTACTTATGCTACGCTCTTGGGGTGAGTTGTCTCAATTTTAATAGTGACATCAATCTTTTCCCTGCCTCGCTAGGTGCTGCGGTTTCCCAACATAGATTAACAACGTTTACCGAGTTTGATTAGTTTGATTGCTCAATGAACGTTTTAATCCGCTTTGTGTGGAGTACGATTCTTTCGTGCGGGTGAGAGGGTCAAAAAGACTTTCTACCTTCACATTTCGAACCGTAAACAGGTTTGCTGTCTGAAATTGCATTGAAGATCAAATACTATGGGTTATGGAATTTCATTATTCGTGAGTGAAATAGAAGTGAAATGCGTGTAAAGAATCTTGGGTCTGTTGGTTGTCATTTCACAAGGCCCGCCTGAGGGGAATAGTCAACCCAGGGAATCAATCTTTATTCGTCCATTGTAAGCATATTTGTGCTGCTATCAGAGTTTGCTATTTCCATGGTTGGAATGCCTTAGTTTCGCTGTATATTTGTATTGAAGGTTTGAAAGCCATGTTCTTTTATATTGTTTTGCTTTATATTTTCACGTGTAAACATGACAACGGGCATCTGTTTTTGTTTGATATTTCAGTTGGTGGGTAGTCTACTGCTCACACAAAGCCTAATTTTTAGAGGAAACTCGTGTTTTGATTGATTTTTAGGTACTTTGTCGCCAATGAACTGTTGATAGCTCTTGTTGAAGTGTTGAGTTGCAGTTAGATATGGGTAGGTAAGTTAATTTTGTGTTATGGTTCCCGTCATAACCTCACCGTCGGAGGTACTGAGGTTTAAAGTAGAAATGATGAGGTCCACGATAATAAACTTTTTACGGTTGGTAAATTCCTTGTGTAATAACTGCAAATAACGACTCAACTGAGTCACTGCATGGAGCATGCAGTTTGTCGTCATTGAAACTTAATGCAAACAAAGTCTTATTGTCACAACGAGTTTGATAGTTTTTTTTATTAAACTTTTATTTTGATTACTGTCATGAGTAGATTCGGGTCAAATAAGTTGAAACTCGTCAGAAATTTCTATAGAGACCGAATAATTTCGTAAAAAATCTCCAGTGCTGGGATTGGGTTGTCTCTCACCTCAATGTGTGCTGTTGTGTTGATTTAATAAAAATAGGAACGTCTGAAACACTAAGCAATTTTATTATTTATGGCAAAAGTATTAATGGTTGCCCAGCGAGAAATTGTCTTTCCAGTGTCAGTATTGGGACCAAACAACAGATCAACATAAACCGAGAGGACCATCAAACTCCGAAGAAATTCCTCCAAAAGGATGCAATCGCATCTCTTGTAAACGATATTTTTTCGACATATTTCACGATCAGCTATCACATGGAAAATGTTCATCCAAATTTACTTAATAGGTCTGTTTCAAATTTTTTGCAGAGTTTTAAAAATTCTGTAAGAGACATGGTCAAAATATTTCTGTACCACTTCATGCGTGAAGACGGCTCAAGATCTCCTCAAGCGAATCGTTTTGCTACCTGCATAATGGTGAGATGTGATTGTTAAAATTGACGAATGTGCTTAGTACTATGTTAATTTGTTTATTGGATCACCTGTCTTTAACTAAATATAAACTGGCCTAACAAAAAATTTCTCACTTATTGTTTTCTGAGTTCCAACGTTTACTGTTACTATATTCTTCAATCGGTGCTCAAAGCTGTATAGATTATATGCAAGTACTGAACAGGCATCAATCTTTATTCGGAGCTGGCAAGGAATAAACTTGTTTCTTACTTGCCTCACAACGAAGAGACTAAAGTAGAATGTCTCGGAATGGCAAATAGAAACCATTGTATTTGATCGGACTACGGGATACCCAGAGTTATTAAGAGACTTGATGGACACCCAGGATGTAGCGTAATTCGCTGGTGTTTGGTCCAGCACTTTTATGAGGGTCTACCAACACTGGAAACTGTTCGGTATATGTATGGTAATTCAAGGTAAAATTGTTTTTGGATGAAAATGTAATTTTAAAAACCAGCCCACAAGATCTCACGCGATTTCTGTCCTCGCCTTGAGTCTTAAGCGATAATAACCGTCACCACGGGTCCCGAATTTTTAAGTTGAAATCTACATCAAGGATGAAATGACTGCGAAACATCAATGATGGCTCTTCTCCTGCTCTTTCTGAACAAACTCTTCGTAAGGAACTCTGTGCAATAGATAAACATTGAGCGGAGTCGCTCGTAAGCAGCCCGCGTCAACTCCACTCGCTTAAACTGGGCCAAAGCACACGCACAGCGGACTGTCGAGGAATGAAGAAGTGTCATAAGGTCAGATGAAACACTATCCTGATCCATAGCAATGATGCCTGCCTTCGTGTTCATCGAAGATCTTAAGAAGCCTTCAACGGAGCCTGTGTGTTAGGGACAATTTGAAGTGCAAGAGGGTCTGTCATGTTCTGGGGCTCTTTCAACTACTCATAAGTGGGCTGTTTAGTTGAGGTATTCTTCGAACTGAACCTCCATGACTACACTTAGGTACAAGAGAACTAAGTTTTGTCATTTGCTCAATGTTTGATCGAAGAAAGGCATGTAGCTTTGCCTATCTTTCAGGATGGCAACTGCGGGATGCATCGAACTACATAGAACTGTATTTAAAGGCATGACATTCTTTCAGGATATGTTCAGCGTTTTGAGTGGCCAGCCAAGTAGCCAAGTCCTCAGAAATTAACCCCATAAAAAATTTGTGGAACCCCTTAGACCGACAAGTTAAACGTCGAGGAGATCGTCCACGTACTGTGGTCGCAGTACGAGAACATTAGAAGCAAGAGGTTTAAAATCGACCAGTTGTACGTTAGGACACTTGTAGACTGTATACCGCCGTTTCATTTCCGCCAATATTTGTGTTTGAGGAATCCTATATAATATTAGAAGCCTGTGCCAATTTTTTGAAAGGGGAGCTTGTCTCAGATATAGATATTTTTGAGATATCAGCCTGAAACTATTATAATCTTTCATTCAAATATCAAAATCGGAGACATTATCAGCATTGTGTCTACAAACTAAGACAACGAGCTTAAAATGTGCAATAAACTCTTAATGATTCGGAGAAGATTCAATATGACCATGATTAAAAAATAAATACTTGCGAGAAAGTAGTAATGGTTACACTCTCTTATTCATCTATTTGGCAAGATTTGACAGAGATTTTTAAGGTGACCTAACTTTTTTCGTCGTAACCTACAAAAAATAGGCAGATACAAGCAGTTTCTCTCCTTTCTTGTGATTGAATGCTATTTCTATCATTTTGCGAGAAGCAATAACTTCTGAAATAATTTCTTGTACGATGAAATTTAAATCATCAATCGTGACTTGCGGCCGAAGAAATACTGCACGCATTTGTGGGCGTAAGCGTCCACTTCACTTGGAATAAC
>JACJUY010003566.1:52539-64481 GCA_014220935.1 Platorchestia sp. MABIK
ACTCCAGCGAAGTTCCGCTTGCATGACAACTCGACTCCAGCGAAGTTCCGCTTGCATGACCACTCGACTCCAGCGAAGTTCCGCTTGCATGACCACTCGACTCCAGCGAAGTTTCGCTTGCATGCCAATCGACTCCAGCGAAGTTTGACCTTCACGATCGAGTATCTCTCAGAATTTCCTGACTAGTATCTTCAGATGAATCGATTTCACACTTATACGTTATCAGTACGTTTAAAAATAAACGTAATTGATATTCTCACTATGCAAGAGTAGCATTACGGAAGTTATGGTATCACATGTATTAAATAATATTTATAGTTTAAGAATAGAATGAATATCACAGCACCGCAACAAACTTGCACACATCGCAATGGAAACACAAAGGTGTCACAATAATTATTATCTTCGAGGCTATATCGGACAACGTCTCACACTCTCAAAACACGCTGACTTTATTTTCATTATAAGACCATTTTATGTTTTGAATGACATTCATCAGTTAAAGCGAAAACAGATGCAAATTCAAATGACTAATTTCCTGTGGAGTTCTAGTCTTTCATCTGTACAATATGATCACTGTATACTCATCCAAAGTCACTTTTTTCTTTATCACGACCGTCATCCTTCAATGTTGCAATTACATCTTTCATTATTATCATTTTATTTATTGGCGTGAATTTCTCAAAATAATCATATAATTATAATGCTAGACCTCGTGTTAATTAACACAATTGTTTCCTTTCCATTACTCGAACGTACCAACACACTACAAATTTAGAATTTTGTCTTCATTATTTTAGAATTAATTTAAAAAATTGTGTGCCAATCTTCAGTTTTGAACGGAACTTGGAAAATTCGATGCCAAAATTTATTCAACGAAACTTTGAGCCTATCAAATGAATCGAAGGATATCTCACAGTTTTTAAATGTTAAGCCAATTTCTTTACAATCAAGTGGCTTCAACAAATTTTCGATGAAATAACATAAAAACTCCGAATTGTTTCATTGCATGGCTTAATGTCCTTCAACGCTTTCCAGTTTCAATATATCAGAATAAGAGCGACGCCACAGAGCATTTCTCAAATACAGAAAATGCTTCTCGTGTGTGCTTCAGCTCAAAATCAAATTAGTTATTGTGGGCGATCCCAAGTCGCCTCATCCCGTACGGAATTTGATGTTGTGCCGTGGCGGGAAATTAAATCCATCGATTCAAGATCTCAAGCAGTAAGCCCATGCGCCCCGAAGTTCTGCGGTAATCAAAGATCGCAGAAAAGGTGCATAAGATTGCGTACCGTAATGATAAATATTAAAAATATCAACGGCGTTTGCCGATCATCGAGTCTTCCATACAAGCAAGTGACCTGATCCCGCATGATAAGAACGTAGTTACCGGTAGGATGCTACCGGTAGATTTACCGGTACACCCAACAGTATCCATCCTACCGGATGTTACCGTAGTTACTGGTAGATGTTTGAAATCGGAACTGATGTGTGTAAGAGGAAGGTCACTCTAAGAGCATTCATCGATGAGGTTCAAAATAGATACAGCGACTAAGCCGGCCATCAAACTGGATGTGCTGGGACCAGGGCCCAATAAGACGCTGCGTTGGGAGCGGCGATGTCGCCAGCGCCAGCCCAGCAGCCTTAAAGATGAGTTCCTCCGGAGCGCGGCAGCTGCTGTTGCTGTTGTGGTTGGTGAGGCTGGTGGGGGTCTGGACTCAATTGTGGCTGTTGTGGTTGGTGAGGCTGGTGGGGGTCTGGCCTCAGTTGTGGCTGTTGTGGTTGGTGAGGCTGGCGCATGGTGCTATGACCTCAGTTGTGGCTGTTGTGGTTGTGAGGCTGGTGGGGTCTGGCCTCAGTTGTGGCTCATGAGACTATTGATGACGGGCCGGCTTAGTTGAGGCCGTTGTGGCTCATGAGACTATTGATGGCGGTCCGGCTTAGTTGAGGCCGCTGTTGCTCATGAGACTATTGATGGCGGTCCGGCTGTAGTTATGGCCGTTGTGGCTCATGAGATCATTGATGGCGATCCGGCTGCAGTTGTGGCCGTTGTGGCTCATGAGACTATTGATGGCGGTCCGGCCTTAGTTGTGGCCGTTGTGGCTCATGAGACTATTGATGGCGGTCCGGCCTTAGTTGTGGCTGCTGTGGCTTGTGAGATCCTTGATGGCGGCCCGGAAAGGGTTAACTCCGTTGCTGCTCGTGAGACCGCTGATAGCGGCCTGTCTTGGTTGTTTATGCTTTTAGCTTAGCGAAGTAATTCCCGTTTTGTTTGAGGAAACCGGTAATGACAGCATGGCCTAACTCGTTCCCCAGGAGCCCTGTAAGGGTGACTGAGGCTTGCGATGTTTCTGGCCAGTCCTGGTTTGGCCCATGTGTGACCCTCGCGTTATTTGAGATACCTGTGTAAAAAAAAATATTCATGATGATTAACTAGCCGAGTTTTAACAGCTGGACCCAGTATATAGTGAACGTTACTATTATTAGTTGCAGCTCAAAAAAGGGGCAACAGCAGCCTGGTAAATATGCATGGAAACTTCAGTGTGCGTGCTTCAAAAGTTGGCAAGTATTTCTCAGTTAGTAGCGTGCTGTTCTGCCAAAACCTTCAAACTTTGTATTGGCCGTTACGTAATTGACCCGAAGCTCTGGCTGCTCAGTGGAGAAAAAGTTTCGTGTACCTGCAAAATTTGACCTTGGATTACGGCGTTAGTTTTGGTAGATGCATATAAAAATATTACAAATGTGATATGTAAGTTAAAAAAACAGGTGTTTTCCACTCCGACAAGCACCATTTCACTCATCAAATTTTAAACTGTAGGCATTCTGTCTCAAACCTCATCTGCTTCAAAAGTTCTGAATTAATCTGTTCCAAAGCTATGCTTGAAACGAAAAGCATCTCTCAAAATCCATGCTGCCTTTTCAGACGTTCAAGACTCCTGTATTTTGTTAGACAGCTCACGAGAATTGTAAAATAAGATGGAAGCATTTTAAAATGTGGCTACAAAAATTCAAATGACACTTGTTTTTAAACTGTTGTCTATACATTCGCGCACGATTTTCAAGTACGCCAATCAATGAAGTCGTCCTAAACGAGCAGATAAGCATTCTTGTGGCGCACCAGACTAGGCCGCATTGCAAGCGTTCGGCCCAATTGTATTTAGTCAACGAAATGCACGAAATTTGGAGGCGTTCTCTTTGCCATTAGTCACTCATTGCTACTGCCTCTAAGACCTCGTTAGGAACATGAACAATGCAAATCCTCAGAGATGTAGTTTCATCGAGAAAATCGACGTTAAACATAGAAGCGGGAAGCCATGGACGTTTAGGGCGCTATACCTCGATAACTATCAATTTCCAATGGAAATCGTGAAAAATATGACGAAGATCATCATTGCAAAGTCGCACAGATAATAAAAGTTTTGAAGCGTTCCAGCATCAACTGGAAAAAAACTCATTCCAAATTTTCCAATAACTCGACATCTGGATCTTCGTCCTGAGCTGGGCAAGGCTGAAATCCCTCGAAGTGTTCACTTTCCCAGTGATCATGGAGATGATTATTCCTGACATTTTCCCCGTGAGCGTCACGATCAACTTGAGGGTCCTAACCCAGGAGTCCCATGCACATGTAGTTATTATGACGGCCATGTTTCCACGCGACCTATCCATAAGCGTCACTCTAATGCTTATTCGTAGGAAACACTGTTCAGTGTACTTTTCTAATTGATGCCAATTACGATTAACCTCGTAACGCAAGAAATTAATAAATGGGCTGTTGAAAACCTAAACAAGGTGAGCTGGTCAACATGTTTTTTCTGACTGCAGTGAACACAATATACCTCCTGCAACAATGGTTTTGCATAAATTTTCAGAGAACGGTTACAAAACAATTTTTATACCAGAGGCCTAGCTAACGATGACTGAGATTGGTATCAGCAGTTGCTTGTGAATATGAAATTTCAGGCTGTCTTCCACTGATAAGAAACTTGCATAAAATTAGCATACTCGATCTTGGGTGTAATATATTCCAAAGACACGGAACAATGTCGTTGAAAAGAAAAGATTACGGGTTTATCGAGTTCAGCTTGATGAAAGCATGAGCGGCAAAGTTAAAACTCAAACGTTTTGAGGCCTCCTTCTTCTATATGTTATTAATTTTAGGCTGTCAATGGTCAATGGAGGATTGTTTCTCGTGCTGAAAGTTTACAAAATAATCAGGGCTCTACGAAGCCGTACATGTGAGCAATGTGCGGGGGTCATTTTTTCCCATTTGTGGGGAAGTATTCTCTCACCTTGTGTTACATCTTTTCATTTGTCCAGCTACTGAACAAAAAAGAAATTAGAATAGAATTGTTGGGCTTAAATAAATAAAACAGTTAATTTTTCTTCAAATGTAAAATGATTTATTTCAATGAGTGTCACGAAAAAATGGTTGTTTCGTATTATATAGAACACTTTTCCCAAGAGACAGAGTACGGAATAATTTTATCTAACGTAAGCTGCAAAGATAAGGCTCCAAGATCTGTAAGAAAGGCAACGTGCCTGAAATTGATGAAACATTACGAATATTTCTGATTTACTATCATTAGAGAGCGTCCTTCACCTAAGGAACTCACAATGAGTGAGCAGCGGCGGCGCTTCGTGCCCAGTTAGTCTCATGGAAGATCTCCAGCAGTGAAGCAATTCCGCTGCAGCCAGTTATTGTAGAGTGTCAACCTCAGGCGCCGTTATGACAATGAGCTAAATGTCGTCATTTTGTCCACTATTTTGTCTTAAATGAACCTAGTTATGGGTTCGCTATGCTGTTGTCCTTTCTTTTAATAGATATTGTTGCCCTTAATTGAGGAACTTGGCTCGCACCGCGGAAGCATTTCATGATATCCGAGCCGACTGCAATAGCTTGGCTGAACGGTCATTGAGGAAATAACCATAGATATCGTCTCATTTTCTAACCTGAAAGCTTTGATTAATTTTGTGTCATTTAGGTAAAGTTCAGGTTTAAATTAAATTTTTCACACTGAAGTTCCTTTATATGACACTTCGCATTGAATCGATCAGTGCGTTGATTTTTATGGGAATTTTATTCATTTGTTAAACTAAACTTTTCACCGCAACGTTGAAATCTGGAGTTTACTTGGATAATGCTCCAGTCCTCAATTTTCATTTTACCATAACTGGTCATTGACGGTAATATTTACTTCTTTTCAAAGCACTGTTTCTGGTCAGTTATCATGTGCGCATTTCCTTCACGATGTTTTTCTTGATGAAGATAAATTTATACGGGGGTGAAGCAACCCTGAAGAACATTTTCCCCGAGTTTTAAGGAGAGCCTACATTGTCGAAGCTACTTCTGCTCCCGTAGCGAGCACTGGCCGGAATTCCATCTGTGCGAAATAGGAGCTCGTAATCCTATTTTTTGTCATAATGTTCGGAGTTCTTCAGAGAAGTCTCGGCAAGTAAACACTTTCAGAAGGCTGGCAAACAAATGCCGCGAGGGTAATAAAGCGCACAAAGGTTTGTGCAGTCGTTGCTGAGCCTATCAAACACTTGCAAGGAACGGCCATTTACGACGCCGCGCATCGCACGCCTAACGCGGCCTCCCACAGCGACCTTCTGTCTCGGGCCATTGCGCGTCGGGTCCCGGGCGCTGTTTAGCGGCAGCGCCATGGTGTCCACGGCCTGGTGGGTGCATCGTTTGGCTCAAAGATTTAGTTTTGATGATTCAATGTTGATCGCTCCTATTTTTTGGTGGGAGATCCTCACAGTTGCTCCTCGTATTGAATAGGTCCTGATTTTGTCTTCTAAATGTAGAAAAAGGCTATTGGGCTATTTTGTAGAGTCCAACATTGGCCTGACGTGCTGATGAAGAAACATCTCACGCGCTGCGCCAATATTGAGACGCTCCTGTCGTCCTACATAATATTGAGGTTGGGCGAATACGTTGATGGTCAGATAGGCCACCGTTGTCTCCAAATTATTGAGGGTAGAAATCCTTCTACTGCGCCCATTATTCGTACCTATATATGGCCTCGTTTTAGGCTCAAAGAAATATTTTTCAAGATATTAGTTATTAAGAACATTTTTGAAGTGTGCGCAGAGAATATATTCAAATAATATCGACGTAACCGGTTTTTATTTAATCATTCTCTCTAAAAATTCTTAATACCAGACATAATACAAAATATGTTTCTGAACATTTTTCTAGAAGTTATGTTCGCATATCTGGCAGTTCAGAAATACATTATTTCATTGAGATGTTGGGCGTTGAATAATATCATTTGCAGTTTGTTTGTCTCTTAATTGTGTACGAGATTGGATCCATCCCCGCGGTATACATGCATTTGAGTTAAAAATCCCTGTAATATATTTGAGAAGCGCAGCGTTGCATCGCTACTTCGCTCAAAAGTCTCGAACATGCAGCTTTCCATTGCTGATAATAAATTCCAGATATTTCATATTTAAATGGTACAAATTTATTACCGGTTTCTATTCTCACATAATAACTATTTGAATGCAATTTAGAATCGTAAAAGCAATTCAGTTTATCAGTCGGAAGTGATGCGATGAAATCATTGCTGTATTCATCGCCAGATAGTAAATGGAAATGTATTCAAAATAAACGTTTATTTTCAAGAAAAAATGTTGCACTGGTGATCTACATTAAACTCGTGCATGTAAAGCTGTGAATCTCACGTAACATGCGATGATAATCTTTTTTGTTTAAAAAATTCGAAAGTTGAAAAAATTTAAGATATCCAGTTCATCTCTTCAAGGAGTTAAATGATTTCTCCGTTATAATTATTATAATAAGAGCGTACAACTTCTGAAATAGAATACTGATTACTTATAGCCTTTAAGCACAATGTTAGTTTGTCAGGCTCCAACTTAAACCTCTAACTTGAATTCAACGAAGATGACTGAAAATATTGCATAGTAACGAACGATTCCGTCGAAAAACAACGTAGTTGAAAACAGTGAAATTGGATCACGACTCCTTGGGAATTTTCAATTGGTACTCTGTAGATTTCCGAGGACTCTGTTATGCTACCGAAGAAGAGGTATGAAGATGTTTGCGCACAGCACGCCAGGCTGGGGACAGGCAGCGCCATCTGTCCGGTATGACCACCGTGCAGAACAGAATGCATCCCTCGATCGCTATTTTTTTTAAAAGGGTATTTGCTAAAATCTAAGCTGTATTTGAGAATCATTTGTGTTTTCAGCTTTACAATTCATTCTAGTATCAGGAGTCAGCGAAATGTTACTCGACAGTACAGGCGAAAATTCGAAAAACTTCCATCATTACTGATTTAACTTTAAACAATACACAAAGTAAGCCCTTTGTCTTAGGGTAAACAGAAGATGATGGAGAATGGCCTGAAAACAAAACAGAGAAAACAAACAAACAAAGTGCTGACTGAAATAGACAATGTATAATGCTATTTTTAAGACCGACAATTCCTACCGGAATTGTGATTTAACAAGAAACAACAGCTGTTGCGCACGCTTCACGATATACGAAGTACATTTGTCACACTAATGCAAAAAAAACAGACTGTTCCAAATAGATACAAAAAATCATCAGCATTATCTCATTTGAATAATTAAAACAAAATATGCTATGAATAATGACACCATTGGCCTAACCTGGGAACTTCAACAAGTAACTATACGCGGAATGAAAAGCGCTCGCTAGAGAAATTTATCCACTCTCTTTCAGAAACTGCGGAATAGAATCTACGAACGATATGTAGTATGTACATCTTTTAAATAATAGAATTTTACAACGGATAAATATAAAGTAAGTGTAAGTTTTAGAGTGTGTGGCAAAGTCCTAACGTTGCTCACTGGGCGTACTGAAAATAAAACAGAAATCACATGGTATTAATTGGAAAACATATGCCATTTCTAAAAATAAATGTTTAGATGAATCGGTAGAAGACTGATACTTTAATTCGATGTTAAGGGCATTTAAGAATGACGTATGTCAACTTCTAGGGATGAAGTAAAGAAAATCAGTGTTTACTTGAAGAAAATTTAAGTTTTCGATTAATAAATTTTTCAGAGTATTAATAAGGTTTTTACTGGTTTCCATTGCATTCCTCCTTTCTTCATGTAACCTCGTCAGTCATGTAACCCCACAATTCGAGGTTACTTTTTTCAGAGCTAGATGCATGGATAAAAAGTGGACCTCCAGGCGGCTTGGGCAAACTGACTCTGGCGAGATGTCGGAAAAGAAACTTGTCCATTGTTTCGGGCCGAGGATAGGAAGTTGCGCTCCTGGGAGAGCTGCGATTGGCATTCAGGGAGTGTCTGCTCGGCCCTTTTATTGGATGGACTCAAACGAAGCTGGAATCCACCCGCAACTTACGCTCAATTTTAGTGAAAGAATAACTTCAGCTCTCGCACCCTGGTCGAGGTGTCTTAGGGCGTAAAAATATGCAGGCCACGCTTGCTGGAGGCAGGGTGAGGAAGCTTGGGGCCCCATAAAGACATTGATTGAGACCAAAATTGCGGGGTACACAACCTCGATTGCCTGGGAGATTACTTGAGCACAGACCGAGGGGATATTGTGCCCCCTCTCCCGCCTTTTCCACTTTCCCCACGGAGATAAAATTGAGAATTCCAACCCAATGTGTAGTACTTTTGTGAACGCAGGAAATTTTTCTCTACTTATCACAAGGAAAAGTAAAAGAAGGATAAGACTGGGATGAAATGGGTAGAAGTGGCCATTCGAATCAGGTCCGCTTGTTAAAGTTAAAAAGCTGTGATAAGAAGCTTTCGGCCTTGATGTGTTGTGGTCCAAAATGGGAGAAAATCTTGGCTCTGATTCAAATGAGAGAAGAAAACGATTGAGCGGGAATTAAAAGGGTTACTGAAATATTTCAATCCCTTCCCTTTTGATTATGAATACATATTTTGTTGACATCTGTTTAATTAATGCAGACATACATGTTGACTAATGATGACAGCACAATTCTTATGGATTATTATGTTGTACATTAAATCAATATCTAAAACTCATTAACCTCGTCACACACGAGTACTTTTTCACATCATATTTTCTTGAACAAAAATGAACCTTATTCTTTTTACAGAGCGTGACATGGTCGAATTGTTCCATCAAATCATCAAACATCTGTTTCCTAGTGATCGATGAGAATGTGTGTCGCATTTATATAATTTTGTCAAATGTGAAACTTTATCTACTTTAAATCGTTTTATGATACAAACCGTGGCGAGCATCGATCCTCAAAATATTAGTCCGATCCCGAACCACCGATCCTGGTCAATGGCTAATTCCGACTACGATCTTCCGACCCCGCTGCCAAAAAATCAAAAGCGATTCCGAACGTCCGATCTGCCGATCCCGATCCCGGCAGCAAAGGCAAAAAATGAAAACAAAACGTAGACGACCAATCCGTCTCGCGTAGATGTCGCTTCTTCATTTACGCAGCTTCTAAACTAGTTACTGCTTTTGAAGCTGCGTACCCGTCGATCTCATGCTCTGGAAGTGTTAAATATGCGTGAGACCTCTCGAGTTTCAGTACTCTAGTACTACTTCTGTTTCAGTTTTTCTTCATTTTTCCCACTATTTTTAGTGATTTAATCTTATTGATCATTTGAAGCCTTAATAGTGAACAAAGTGATCATACATTGAACATAATTTGTGGCAATATTGTCTCCTATGCAAATAATGTATAGAAATAAATTAATGTTGATCGATCGTCAAAAGAATTATGAATTCATTTTATATTTTACAGGTTTTACTCGAGAGTATTAACACTTCCAGACCAGTAGACCGACTTGTACGCAGCTTCAAAAACAGTAACTGCTTTTGAAGCTGCGTACATGAAGAAACGACATCTACGTGACACGGATTGGTCGTCTTCATTTTGTTTTCATATTTTTCCGTCACGGCCGGGATTGGGATCGGACTTACATTTTCCAAGAGCAATCTTTTCACTTCCGATTTTTTCCTCGGAGATGTTCTGATCCTCAAGTCCGATCCCGATGTGGAAGAGCGATCGTGATCGGAAGAATGGAAGTTCGGACTTAGGATTCGAACGCCCACCACTGGATACAAAGATCACCAAAGCACGCCGGTCATCACCACATGTATGACCACTGCCTGCTTTGTAAGTCAGTGGAAATTTGTAAATGAAGTTTGCTTTGATCAATTGTTAGCTAAAGATCCGTAAGTCTATATTCAAGAACAAATTGCGCGTTTCAATGAGAGCACATGCCTGAGGCAGAATTTTTGTTCTCTACTTGAATTTTGTGCAACACTCGTCCGGTGGGTCACTTTGTTATGAGGCAGGTACTGGGCGGCTTCATCACGGCCAATAATTTTCTCGCGCTATAGTTATAGCCCAAAAAGTGTAGCTCAATAGTTTCTCTATCTTTCAGTTTGTACTAATTGAAAGTAAATAAAAGTAGGAACTTCCGCTGAGCGCCCTGCTGTCTTTAGTGCTTTATCAATTTTGCGTCACAGTATCCAAGAATCTTATTGAATTACTTCTTCTTAATTACTAGTTTTTTATCCAGTTTAAAAGTACAAATTTATAATGTTTCACTTCGTATATATGTACATTGAAGCTCGGTTTTTCATTTCATTTACGCACTGCTTTTGGCTTTCACTTATTGAGTTTTATCATCCTTCGTGTCTATTCTGGATGAAAGGGACACAAAACGCCCATCATTTTATAACACACATACCGTGCGTCAACACATATATCATGCATTCTCTTCCAACTTTCAGGAACTGTTACTGTGATCATTGCATGGGAACCTCTAGAACTGTGGGAGTAGTTAGCATGTTGAAATATGTGTGCCAGTGCAGCACCTTACGCTGCCAGCTTTAGGAACCGTTAATGTAAAGCAATCTACCGCCGAGCGACCCTCTATTGACGAGCCACACAAAGAACACAGCGGACCAGAGCGCGGTGGACGGACGCTGTTGTTCGAAGTCATTCGCAACGGATGGCCGGCCGTTGCAACGCTCGTTTTGTCGTGACAAAGATTGGCCACAGTAAACCGGACTGAGGCCCCGAAAGTGTCTCACGCCTGGGAAATTCTAATCGCTGCACAGACATGCTGATCGGGCCGATGTGGGAAATGAAGGCTTAGAACCTTTGAAACTAGGATGTTGTTACAACGGAAATTCATTTGTGATCCTGTTTGTAGCCGTAGCGAGAAGAACTGTCTTTCTTTATTGAGCAAATGTTGCTTACATTGCTAGCTTTGAGCCTCCCAAAATTATCCTATGTGAAAGGGAGATTTTCTTGTTAATAGAATAAAATCGTTTAATATCAAAGGTATTTAGCCGAATAATTCCTTCGCTGTGTAGGTACAAGATGGCTGAAAGAAAATTCTCGACTTGTATCAAAATTTCATTATATCCTAGCAATAGCTGAACATGAGTAACATCAATAAAAGCGTAAACTTCCTAACAAAAATGGTACCTTGGAAATGGTGAGGGAAGTAATAAGCTAACTTTTTGAATTTATTCATTCCACCACGAATAAAAATGAAATCCACTTAAATTTCAATTCCCACAATAATTGATATAATTCTTCCCTTAAGCTTCTGCATTTAAACTCGTGACTATTCACAAGATGCCAATTTTCAGGCCCGCGTCAAATTCGTTCACAGCAGCTTTGTGAGGCCAGAGCGGCAGGGGGCAGGCGCCTTAGCACCCCATGCAGCCAACTTACGCTGTCTGAAGCCTCGGCGCTGCTCCAAATCTCCCAAAAAATTTGCATAAAATTTATGTCTACTTGTTAACTTAACAAATGTCACGAAGGACTGCGGCTAGTAGCTCCTTAAAAACTTAAAAACGAAGAAAATTCCAAGGAAATTAATCATATTTAATTGGAAAACGTTTCGGAGTCCAGCTCCATCATCAGTTCAAAAATACTATTCATTATGTCTGCAATAAAAGAAGA
>JACJUY010003566.1:69702-84198 GCA_014220935.1 Platorchestia sp. MABIK
AATCGAGGGGGTTACGAACGTTTCCGACTAAAGTACTTAAAATTATTGCAGATATTGTAGCCCCGCTGACATCCAATATTATTTACCAGTCTCTCCTCCTAGGCACTTTCCCGAACTCCCTCAAAGCTGCTAGAGTAACCCCTATCTTTAAAAATGGTGAAATATCCGGTGTAAACAATTATCGACCTATCTCCGTGCTACCAATTATTAGCAAGGTTTTCGAAAAAATTGTGTATAAAAAGTGTACTCTTATTTTGAACAAAAATCATTTCTCTTTGATAAACAATACGGCTTTCGTTGTAAAAAATAAACAACACAGGCAATATTAAATCATTTACAGTTCCTTTATTCAAATATAGATGACTTGCGAAAAGCATTCGATTGTATGGACCATAACATATTACTCTCGAAACTACACTGTTATGGCATTTGAGGAGTTGCCCATGATTGGTTCAGATCATACCTAACAAATCGGAAGCAATACGTTGTCATTGACGACGCAAAATCGGATCCACTGACAATTAGCCATGGAGTTCCACAAGGATCCGTTCTTGGGCCTCTTCTATTTCTGATTTTTATCAATGATATTATTAAATCCACATCATTTTTCAAATTCATACTTTCTACCGATGACAGCACGCTTTCTGCGGCGTTTCCGGACCAAAATCCCGATGTGATTGCGGAGAGTACAAATAATGAACTCCACAAGGTTTCATCGTGGCTTAAAGCTAATAAAATAAGCCTTAATATCGATAAAACGAAATATATTATATTCTCATAAAATAAAAATACATCTCTCCCACGCATTAAAATTGGCGAAGGTGAAATCAAAGAAACCAACTCATGTAAATTTCTGGGCATCATAATAGATAAACATCTGACCTTCAAAGAGCACATCGCTCATTTTAGTTCTAAATTATCAAAATCCATCGGAATCCTAAATAAAGTCAAAAATTTCCTCCCTGAATCAGCCTTACAAATGCTCTACCGAACGCTCATTTCACCATACTTGCAATACGGAATAGAAGCATGGCATGGAACTGATAAAAAAAAAACAAATAAAATTTTTACTCTGCAAAAAAGAGCCATCAGAGCGGTAAAGAACCTAGAATATAATGCTCACACAAATGATTCATTCAAAAATTTACAAAAACTTAAACTTTCGGATCTCTACAAAATCTCCATTTGTAGTTTCATTTACAAAACATTAACAAATGATGGCGACACTAGCCTAAAACAATTATTAACTGCGCAAACTGGACATCATGACCATTTAACCCGAAATAGAAGTAAATTCATGGTTCCTTATTATTCAAAGGCCCGGTCGCAACACAGTATCCTCTTCGTTGGAACTAAAACTTGGAACTCAATACCTAAAGAGATCCGTGAAAGTAATTCTTACAAAGTATTCAAAAGAAATCTTGAGTCTCACATCCTATCAGAATGCTAGTCGTGTAAGATCACCAAGTCAAATCTTGCCTCCCTCATGTCTGATCCTGATGATGTAATTTGCCACGAGTAATATCGCCGATCTTCAGTCTGCTCTTAAATCGTTTATCAAATATACTGTTGAACATGGTCCATATGACCTATTTTGTAAAATGAAGCATCAAATATCGAGTTAATTATCTCATTGATCAGTCAAATGCGAAACTAGATTAAGTGAATTAGGTTAAACTTTATTGTACACCTTAGAATAACGTGATGGTAGGATGCCCTAGAAGTCGCTGAACTTGTTCGGGCCCACAGGTAGCTATACGTAAATTTGACCATTGTACTAGACTTAAGAAACATTCTACCTCTGTAACACCTGTGGTAAATAAATTGTTCGTTTAAATTGTTTAAATTGTTTATATACATGGCTATCTCAAAAGGTGGTAAAAATATGTGTATATTTATGTTGCCTTTTGGTGTAATATCTAAGTTGCAGGCAAATGCGTATTATCAAAATTAAGAAAATAATCTATATATGTGCATATTGATCTAGGAGCAAAATTTTAGATTGTGCAGCTTAAATTTCGGCTTCAATTTTGTTGTCTCTTTCGTTCAAAAATGGACGCACTGATCATTTTTACGTACTTGCTACGTTCGTCGCAGTCAGAAGTTCCAGCAAAAAAATCATTTCACGTGTGCAGTAATGAACACACATTTCGACATTCTTCCCCTTGAATACGAGTGGTAGTGGGACCTTTACAATTAGTAATGCTGCCCCTGTATTTTCATGAAGAAAGCAAATTTATTTGAAAACTTCAGTGCAAGGTGTAAGGGTTTTTTATTGATAGCATAAACACTTCAAACTTAAATTATGTTTATTGAAACTTTTCAAAAAGTCTTTACTAATTCAAATGTTTATTAGTTTGAATCCTAAATATTGTGTAAAATTAAGACAATGCATTTCCTTCACTGGGTGACGTACAACATTGACAAGCATAATTGATTGATTTTTATCTTAAAATTGGCCCAAAATTTTGAAACGTAGTTGGAAATAGTTGCAAATCGAACAACACTGAAACGAAATAATACCAAAAACACAAAGCACCACTCAAAATTTTGCTAGGCTACACAAAACATTCTTACATTTACTACAAATATCTTGATGTGGGACCTCAGTTAAAGAAAAATAGGTAAAGAGTAAGATATCCATGGGGATTGATGGGGATGTTGCTCTCAAACTGTAACTTGATTTCCCTGAAAATTCTGTTGTCATGAACTCATTTTTGAGTTCGCTAAATCATTACAATTTTTATTTCAATTATTTTTGTCGACTATTATGAGCAACGAAGCCGTCAGTTCAAGGTAGCAGAGCTAAGGTCAATTTTATTATTACTATTTTTCTGTTTTCCTTATTTATCTTTTTTCATTTCAATTTTTCGTTGAAAAAGCTAAACCCGAGAGTCATGATGATCAATGCTCTAAGAATCTTTATCACTAAACCTTTAAACAGAAATAACTCGATATTTCAGTTGATAAACTTATTACACTTATGGCTTTAAAACGAGATTTATCGCAACCCCAGTGAGCGTCACGCGTTTGTTTCCTAAAATGTAAATAGATGAATGTATAAAACGCAAGCTGAGCATAGGAGAAAAAAACATTTCATTTCCAATGAAGATGATTTCATTTTATTTTTTAAACCTCATCATTGGTTTTAAGATATCTTAAAGTAATGATCCTTAGTTGATACACACACATGAGTATCGTAATACCCATGTGAGTAGTCGAAATAATTGATTGAGTTGATACACACACCTAAGCATCGTATCGTATACACCTTTGTCACTAGTCGAAACAAATGATTACGGGCAATGTATTCCTATTGTTGGTTAATCTAGGTTTGATAAGATATGTAACTAGAATTTGAAAAGAAAACATAATTTCAGTGACGATGTGTTGTTGAAAACACTCTTTTTTCAGTGCACTCTTACATTGAAAAACGCTCTCAGGAACTTGTGGTAGAAAAAATTATTTTTGAAAGGAAAACGGGTCGATTAAAATAACTCTGCGTCTAAGGCAATGAGATTGATATTCAAAACCACATTTTCACCTCTACCTATAAACAAGTATGCCAATCAAGGGACTCTGAGAAAATGTTTGTTCTCACGCTCCGAATTTATGATATTTCCATGCTGATAATAGCGGCACAGAAGAGTCTGCCTGAGTTAGAAACATGAAAACGATTGTTCTACAACGGCAACCAAGACATGTTGATTGTCACTCCAAGACAACAATTGGAGTAATATGTAAAATTAACCACCTAGATAAGGCTTTCATTATATACTCAAGAACATAAGAAATGATTTGATAAATTGTACCAAACTAGGCTACCAAGAACATTTTACGACGTGAATAAGAAAAAAACATTAATTCCCATCAGGTTAACACATAAAAAAAAGTTGCATCATTTTTTTAAATGTCTTTAATTGATGAACATACATTCCAATTAAAACTCGAGAACGTTTCGCCGATGTGTTTTAGCCGGGCAAGAGAGAACCTAAGGAACGTATCATCGGTAAATAGCCTCCGAAACATGGGCGAAATGTCCACTTAAGGACGAACTTTTTGGCTGAGATACATCATGCTACGTTCCTGCTCGACCCATTTCACCGGCGATACGCACATGGTTCGCGGATGGCCATCCTTGAATTTGGCGTTGAAAAAAACTCTCTGCCACGCACAGCCGGGATTTAGCGCCTCTAAACGACCCTGAAATATAAATATATATATATATATATATATATATACATGCATATATACAAATATTGTACACATACTCAACACATATATTAAATTTTTGAGTGTTGCTCTCCAGAACGACAATCTCGCTGAGCGTGGCAGAGAGTTTCCTAATGACAAAGCTTAGTAAACACTCAAGTGTTCACCCCCGCTGTTTATTCTGTGAAGAAACCAAAATACCGGCTCATCGTGGCCGAAAATTAAGAATACCTGTCCAATTACAGCATAGACTGCAATGGTCTTATTTCTATCATCACACACTGGACTCTCAGTCATTAAAACATGTTTTGACATCTAAGTTGTTTATTGCTTAAAATTTTTAATGAATATACGAAGCATGATCGGCATTAAGCACCCATGAAAGGTATCAATAAAATATTTCATTAAAATTCATCCTTTATTTAAGCTAAAAGTATGTAGAATGTTAATTTAAGCCTCCCTAGCCAAATTGATGCGTTGTAAAGAATGGAAGATGGAACACACAAATTTGTAGGGAATTAAGCGAACGGGGAATCTATGAACGAGGCGTGTCTGCACACCTTGTCTTCAGAATCAACAAAATACACAGAAGTTTATGAAACATGATAGAAGTTAAAGAAGAACGTAATAAGTGGTGAAAAAGTCAGCAGTAAGCTGCAAAAATTGATCCGTAATAAAACAAAAGCATATGAAATCAAAAGGAATGCCTACCTTACCTTTAGCTGGGCCTCAGAAATCAGCCTGGGATCGCTAGTTCCCATGGATACAATAGTTGTATCCCCTGAGGGGTCTAAACCTTCTGTGACTCTTCAACTTAGAATACATCCTGTGTCTTTCCGTCTAACTCGAGTGAAACTGGCACCTCAACGGCTGGCGCACTATTTTCAAACGCCCGCGTGACAGCGGTTCTCTTGCCTCTCCTCCATCCCAGTCAACTGATCCTGTTGAAAAAAAATTATTGGGTATCAAGTATAGGATTGATATCCAACAAATGAATATTCTGAGTACGAAATACCTTTAATAGTTTCCTGGTCAATTTTCAGTGAGAATAAATTCTCCACACCGCATGGGTTTGAACAGTTTATCCTTCATTCTAGGTTCCATATCAGTAGCTTTACTGATTTAATAAGAATATAATGTCTGGAGAAAAACTTTGTCAGAGAAAAACATCGAGTAACTTGTGTTTCAATAGTTCTACACATGTTAGAAAACAGAGAGATTCACTTATTTAAGCTAGATTAGACTAAACAAAGATATTGGTAATCACAATGCGAGAACACTAGATAGGGTCATTTTGTACATGATTGAAATTACAGATGACTAGTTGTTATTGCTCACCAGATATTCACATGTTAAAGGCACCGGAGATAGAGGTAAAATGGACGAACTACCGGAGGTTCCTCACGTCTATAAGCTACAATCCTATAGAACAATTTTAGAGCAAAAAATTACTTGTAATTTCGTTGAGGCTGTGTTTAAGTTTCTGACTTCTATTATTTGATATGCTCCTTTTTTACAACATTATACAAATTTTTCGCATTTGAGCACAGATCTTCATTGAGGGCTTACAGCTATGATCAACATGGAAATGATTAAAAATTTATCCTTGATATTTGTACGCGGTTATTCTTAGCTTCACTGTCATCCTAGTTATTACAATGCAACATTTATTGAAAGACTTGCGTTCTACCCTGCTACATTCGACCTGATATATCACATTGCCTCTTTCAAGGTCACTGACTCTGGATCTGGAAATATTGTTTCTAACTAGAAGATCGCTGATTGTACGATTTTTATAGTACACACGAATTTTTATTGACAAATCTGAAACTATGGGTTTCACGAAAGCTTTAACAACGTTTTTGAAAACACGTTCATCAATTTTGTAATTGCTATGCATTTGATTTTCATAAAATGTATTTATGTTTCGCATAATATCCCGGATTATGGTCCCCATTCAAAATTCGAATGACAAAGTTACCAATTCTATCAATAAGAGTATTGGGAAAATTGTTATTAACTAGCAACCACTTACATCTTAGCATTTCTGAATGAAAACTAGCCCAGCTGCTGCTCACTCCATAAGTGCTCTTTAACAAGGTATGGATAACGCCTTCTGAATACACCTGCGCTGCATCACAATCATAGTTTCTGGTTTCACCAGCATGCGAGGGCTTTACATACAGATTTGCGAAAAATACCCTGAGATGCTTCAACTGAAACATCAAGAAATGACAGCTTCCCATTTACACCCAGCTCATACGTAAACGTAACACCGAATAATCAGTCATCAAATTCCTCAACATCTCCAACTGCTCTACCATCTCAATTTCAACGAAAATATCGTCCACTTATCTTCCGTATAAAATCGGCTTCACCGGTATAGAGTTCAAGTAATAGAAGCACTGCACCTGTATTAACTTGAACCTACCCTCAACGAAAGTACAAATTATTTTTTGCTTTAAAATTGTTCCGTAGGACTGTGGCTTAGACGTTTGGAACCTCAAATATTTCGTCCATTTTGCCTCCATCTCTGGTGCCGTTAACATGTGAATACCTGGTGGATAACTATAATAGATATATACAGTTCGTAGTCGTCTTTTCGAGAGAGGGCGCTTGAGCCTCAGTATGGGCTCTTGGTGACCCGAGTTAATTGTGAACAATAAAAATTGGGCACAAAAATTGGTATCTGTGTGCCCACGTGATGCTATCCAGGAGTCAGGTGCGTTTGATTGTATTATTTCGAGCTTGTTCACATTCTGTTGACAATCTGCTTTTCCGAATGAAAACAATTTACATCGATTTTAATGCCTTATGTCAGAACTCAAAAAGAGCATATTGGTTGTGATTCAACTTACCTTCAGAGCTTTCTGAATGACAGCTTTCATCAGTGCCATTGCTTTATTCTTCCCGAAACACCGTTCACAAAAGATTATCGTATAGGTTCGTAAGTGAGCGACTCGAAAAAGACAAAAATCGCTTCAGGAAGTTAGAAAACATCAGCGCTGCTTTCAAGTACCCAGTGGCCAGTATAGTTCAGGTAAGTTTATGAATTTACATATATTTTACTCTCAGCCAGTTAGTGTTAAAAGGAGTTACATAGATAGGCCTTCCCGATCACAGCAGACGATTGCGTGGAAGATAAAATTACTCTCTGTTGTTAAACTGAATGTAAGACCACTCCATTATCGCATCTTGAGATTATTACATGTTTGCAAATTTAAATTAAACTATAGTGTTAATAGTGCGAGGATCGCTCTTGCAAAATGTAAGTCCATGCCCAATACCGGCCGTCACAAGAAAAAATTGAAATAGAACGAAGACGACCAATCCGTCCCGCGTTGTTGTCGTTTCTTCTTGTGCGCAGCGTCAAAAACAGTTACTGTTTTTGAAGCTGCGAACCAGTTGGTCTACTGAACTAGGAGTGTCAGTAGGAGTGTGCGATCTCTCGAGTTTCAGTACTCCAGTACTACTTCTGTTTCAGTGATTCTTCAATCTTCCAACTGTTCTCAGTGATTTAACTTAACAGTGAACAATATGATTATATATTGAATGTAGTTTGTGGCAATATTCGCATGTGCAAAAAATCTATAGAAATAAATTAATGCTGATCGATTGTCTAAACAATTATGTATTACTTTTAAATTTTACAGGTTCAAATGAAAAGTGATATTTCGTTGTTTCACATTCCTGTTTCGCTGTTCCATAAATTTAAAGTATAAATAGTAAAAAAATTAAATTTAAAATCCATCACTTTCAATCCTAATATGTACGTGTGTACGTGTGCACGCTATGTGCGCGTATATGTGTGTATGTGTCACTACGTAATACATCATTTCATTTCATAATTGTAGAGCATTTATAAAAAATATATTTATATTTGTTGCGCGATCACCCACATGTGATAAATTAGACGCTAATCAACCAATGACCTTTCCGTTACAATATTTAATTAAACACAGTTACAATATTTCATTAGAAATTTTAAGCAGCAATACATTCTGAAAAAGTTGTTACGAACCTCCTTTGCTCATTATCCTATATTTTAATACATATCTCCCAGCATTTTTGTAGAACGCATATGTATTGTGATTGCCTCGATGCATAGATATGTATTTGTGTATGTGTGCGTGTTAGGTGAATGTATGTGCGTGGGTATGTATGTGCATGTATATATGCACATATGTACATGTATATATTCACATATGTGTGTACTAAAGTAACAGCTAGTATTGGAACTAGAGAAACCGGTCTTTTTCCTGTTTACTCTCAACTTGGAACATAACCTTACTCGTCATCTCTTCATTATTGTAAAGCATTTACGTTGAAAACTATAAATTTGTTGTGTGATCATCCATTTATATTTAAATAAAGTGCTTATCAACTAATGACCGTTGTGTTAAAAATTTTATTAGAAAAACAAAACTTGTAATTTTCGTAGTCCTCATGCTTGTATTTTTGTTCATGCTTCCTCGAAATGACATTTTTCAGCATCTGCCGAAACAATCAATTCTAAACTTATTTCCTGACGTCAAAAATTCAAAGCTTTATGTCATACATATAGACCGACCGGGGTTGAAAACCCGGGGCCGGAGTCAACAAGTTTGTCATGGCCGGGGCTGGGGTTCAGATCGTGTCCTGCAGGAGTCCTGACACCATCACCTTCAGATCCATCTTCTTGGGCAACTGTATTAGATGACTGGAGACTCTGATGCCAGTTCAAGAATGTGCCCAAATATAGCGGAATCAGCTTTAAAAGAGCTGAACAAATACTTGAAAGTGAAGAGAATAGATGTAAAATAAATCCGTTAATGTTTTGGCAAATAAATTCGGCAAAATTTAAATCTTTGACAGCACTAGCGTGAACTTATCTCTGTCCACCTCCTAGTTCAACAGCATTTGAACGGGAATTTAAAGTGGGTAAAAACTTTCAAAAAGACAGGGTACAGTTGACACCTGAAAGTGCTAAAACCCTTCTTTTCTAATGTATCAGTATAACCTTAGAACAATCAGCTATTCAACCGACATCGACACTCCACCACGAGGCTTCGTTACACCTAACTCAAAATTACACGCATCCAAGCCGGATGTGATGGAAGAAACAGTTTGTCGATGACTGCGATGAGGTGGAACTTGAATTGATAGCTTAAAAAATATCAATTTCACTTCTTAAACATTAAGGATTAATAAAAGTTACTCAATGTAATTTTTTTCAATGAACCATATTTTGATGTTATCACTATGAGTCTATGACATACGTACGTTACCGTAAGGTGGGTTCACTTCGGACTGGGGGTGACTTAGGAGAGTCACCCCCATCCAAGAATTTGCTTGAATGTTCATTGTCCGATCTTTTACTGAACTGTCCGAAGTGACCTCACCTTACGGTATTGTTGTCATACGAAAGGAATAATTGTGCCAAGTTACCATTTTTTATTCACATCTTTAAAATATTTCCTAGACCGGGTGTCCCACAAAAATGTCCCTGACTTTTCAATTCATTAAATCTCAGCCTTATGTTAATATATTTGAATTGTCTTTTTATTCACAATGTAGTAAATTTTGTTTCCTTTTTGAAAAATTTCAGTTTTTGAAAATCGTTTGATAACCACTTTAATTACAGTGATCGATTTACTGAAAGAGGTAGTAGAACTAAGTGTTTAAAGGAAAAGTTTTCAAAACCACAATACTGGTGTTCTTCATTTCTCAATGCCTACTGCTAAAAATAATTTCACAATGATGTATCCAATATACCACCAAGTATTTAAACTCTCGGAGAGGTTATTTACTTCTTTATTTCATCATTTGAAGACACCTAAAATGCAGCTCACTAGCGGTCAAAGAATTTTCATCGGAAACGAAGCAACGAAAACTGTGAAAAAGTTAGAAGAGCATTTAATGAAAAATTCACAGAATGGAACTCTCCCGATAAGAAGACTGTGTATCGCACAGTTAGAACATTCAATGAACATGAAGGCATTCTCAACCGAGACAAAGGAAACAAAGGACGAAAAATAGCTCAAAGAACAGAAAAGAACATCGTAATTCTTTGAGTTATTTTTTGTCCTGAGTTTCCTTTGTTTCGGTTGAGGATGCTGCCATGTTTATTGAATTTTCTAACTGTGCGATACACAGTCTTCTTATCGGGAGAGTTCCTTTACGGTAATTTTTCATTAAATGCTCTTCTAACTTTTTCACAGTTCTTCGTTCCTTCATATTTTAATACCGTGAAAATTCTTTGATCGTTAGTGAGCTGCATTTCAGGTGTCTTCAAATGATGAAATAAGGAAGTAAATAACCGGTTCTCACAGGGCTTAAATACTTGGTGATATGTTGGAAACATCATTGTAAAATTATTTTTAACAATAGGGACTGAGAAATGGAGAAGAACACAAGGGTTGTTTTGAAACTTTTCCTTTGAACAATTAATTTTTCTACCTCTTTCTGCAAGTCGATCACTGTAAAGTGGTTATTAAACGATTTAAAAAAACACAAATTAGTCGAAAAGGAAACAAAATATACTACATTGTGAAAAAGGATAATTCAAATATTGTTATTTAAAACGGAGAAATTATCAATTAAAAAGTCGGAGACATTTTTGTGGGACACCCGGTATAACAAACATCAGTTGTTGCCTACTTGCTCACTTGCTCTGTCAGACTGTCCCCCTAGGGCCTCTTCAGTAATTTGATAGACAATAATTCTACAGTAACTAGATAGCCATAAATTGCATAAAGACGCTGCTAGGCCGTGAAATATTTTAATCCTTTGAAATATTTGAGAACACGTGAAATTTTGAGAGCACGGGGTGTACTAGACATCTTGAAGTAGGTTATGATGGTAGCAGCAATACTGTTTTTTTTTCGTGACTGCATGTGCTTCAGGATTGCAATGAAATTGCAAATCTCGTGAGAAATCGTTTCAAATTTGATTAAAAAGCACGTGCATTTTTTCCGGGCGATTAGTTGGGTACACTAGAACAATCCTGAAAACCCCGGCCAAAACCCCGGTTTAGGGCACTATTTTGCCTGGGCCGGGGTCTGCAAGAATTGTCGGGGCTTGCCGGGGCCGGGGTCACTGGGGTCAGCAAAAATGGCCGGGGCCCCGGTCGGTCTTTAGTCACGTACATGTAAACTGTCAAAGGTGTTTTCACCTCACAATGAAAATGCATCGTCAATAACATTGTGTTGTCTCCTACAATTGCAATTACACAAATCATATGTAGATTATTGCCCTCAATAATTTCTGTTCGACTAGTGACATGGGTATTAGAATACTCATGTGTATGTGTCATCTTAGTGTATTTACTTTAAGATATTTTTAAGACCAATGATGTACCATTTTTTTGTACCATCTTTATTGGAAATAAATATAAACAAATTTTTCTTTTTTCCGTTTGCTCATACTCCACTACACGCGCGCCCTAACGAGAGTGTTTTCAGCTATGTGTCACAAGGATTTATTTTCTTAGTTAATTATTGTTATTTTCATTTTCAAAACCAAATTAGTTCCCGCAAAGAAAAAAAGGATTTTAATGTGAAGGTATTTTAGCATCTCTTTCTCTTTTCTCGTTATTAAAACATTTTAAAAGGCCACGGATTCGACGAATGTCATAACTTCATGGAACGTCATTGTTTCATTCTCTTCTTCTAGTCTTAAATTGCTTTTGTTAGTTTTGTGCGGCAATTTTTACTTTCTTACGCTCGTGAGTACATTATGATAACACTATTTTAGGTAGTTGAATTTTTGTACGGTTCCAGCTATGTTGAAAATGTTACGGCTAGCATTGGACAATTATCCTTTTCATGCCTTTGACTCCGGCGAACTCTTTTGTGTCAGTACTGTTAGCCTAGGTAGGAAATGTATTTAAAAAAATTTGTAATAGTGAACATTATATTCTTTCCGAGCTCATCATTCGGCATACTGGTTGATGCGTTAGAGTAAAAATTGTCCCAAATCCTGACTGTCGACCTCATAGTTCTAGACGCAAAATAAATCAAATCTGCCCATTTTGTTTTTAACATAAATCCCTCATGCTCGTATCACTAGTTCCGTTGTTCGTTTGCTGATATTTAAATGTAAGTACGCACTAATGAAAGGGAATTCAGCACTGCGTCGAATGGATTATATTTTATTAGTTACTCATATTTAAATGCATTATGAAAATCCGATTAACGCAACGAAGGGGAACGCATTTTTTCGTGCTTTTCTCCGAATCAGGTTTCGACAATTAACAAATAATTCCTATTACGATAACCATGTATGAATATAAATTAAGGATCCGAATCATTTGTTTCAACAATTAACATGAGTATTACGACAACCGTGTTTGAATAGCAATTAAGGATCTCTAAGTTAAGGTATTTGAATGCGATTTTCACTTTAATTTTAATA
Organism: Platorchestia sp. MABIK; assembly: GCA_014220935.1. Lineage (NCBI taxonomy): Eukaryota > Metazoa > Arthropoda > Malacostraca > Amphipoda > Talitridae > Platorchestia > Platorchestia sp. MABIK. Next base: position 82,309 of record JACJUY010003566.1, read on the forward strand.
TAAGTGCACACAAAATAATGCATTTTTCAATTAAGCATTGCGAGGATTGTGTTCTCTTAGTTACTTATATTTAAATGCGCTGTCAAAATCAGATTATGCAACGGAGAGCACATTGTTATTGTGCTTTTCTGCCAACCATTTTTTGTTTCAACATTTTACATGGGTATAACGATACCAATGTGTTGTTATCTGTTGTATAGTTTCTTTCAACACAACATGAGGTTTATTTAGCTGCAGCTGCAAACTACAGTTTCAGTAGCTTTAGACTACCATGGCAGGAGTGAGAAAACACTCTGGTACGCACGTATCTGTGTAGTGAGCTCTGTCGGTACAGATTTCCTCTTAAAACCAGCCGTGCCCGGAAGTCAGGCATTAGCACAACTATACCTTTCCGGAGCTCGTAAAGGAGGAGCGCGACTACAGCTTCCGGAGCTCGTAAAGGTGGAACACAGCAACAGCTTCCGGAGCTCTTGCTCCCAAAACCAGTGGCACATTATAACGACGCATGTTTTAGTATACAACAATTTTCCTCCCTTCAGATGAACGTATGACAAAAGGAAGAAAGAACTCAAAATTCCATTCGCATTACAGGTTTAGTTATTCTACCTGATTTACGAGGTTCATTTTCTACTGGTGACCTGCTAACAGGCTGTAAAGCAGAAGGTTCAGCCGCCTTACTACTGATAGATCCCAAATTACCAGAAAAATGAAGCAGCTGATTAGAGTGTCTTTTCCAGATTTCATTTAATATTAAGATTTGAACCTAAAAGATATTAACAGCATTTTTACTAACAATAATAATTAACAATAATTACTAACAACAATTTACTAACAAAATTTTTACTAACAATAACAATAACAATAAAAAAAAACGCTGGGATTCTAGTCCAACTAAACTGACCGTAGCAACCGCACAATCGTAGTCAACGTGTTAACAATCTTTTGAAATTACTGGTATTTAATGGACTAGCTTATTCTTTATTCTTATGAAATTGTTGACAACTTTTGACTTTAAATTTGAGTTGAATATTGAACTTCAGCTCAACCCATCGCAGTCAACGTGTTAATCAGCATAAGTTGAGGTTTGCACAAGATGAAGTACTACCTGAGGATAGGTTGTACTCATGACCTGCAATATGGAGGGAGTGGACGGAAAGGTCGAGGGAAGGAAGCCCGCACCTGCGCCGTGCTTGGCCTCCAGCTGCACTGCGTCATGCTCTCCGGAAAGCGCAGGAAGCGACACGCAGCCTCCGACTTTTGCTTCCGTAATCTTCAACGCCCTCATGCTTGTTCACTCGCGTACCATGGACGGGTTTCCGGCTGCGGGCTCCGCGAAATTTATTGTCTGATAAATGAAGATGCCAGGCCTGAGGTAAAGGGTTTCCGGTTATGATTTTGAACGATATTCAGTAGCGAAATAAATGGAGATTAGGAAGAAAATGATAATATGAGTTAGGTCCAGACTTACTGTCAACTGTTTGCGGTGTGTTGTATTTTACTGGAAATCCTATGAAAGTAATATGCTTATTGGCCACTGCAGCAACTTTCTCAAACACATATGGTGTAACTAAGGTGTTATTCATCGTCTCTTCTGTTGAGTTTGATTAAAAAGTAGTTGTGAGGTTCAAATTTACTTATAGGGTATTTTTCCAAACTTTTTTAAATTCAATTTTGTAAATTTTTCAAAAAGGTTTGACGATTGCTCGTACGACACTGTTCTTTCGACATATATATTTAAAACGTTTCGAAATCTGTCTTACTCATCCACGATTTGGGCTTCAGTCCCATTTGCTCCTGACAAGTCAAACCTTACCGCCTTGCTGCGTGTCTACCGCAAATTACTAAGCATAGAAATCGATATAATGCGCAACTTTCGAAGTCAAACAACTG
>JACJUY010003567.1:30024-40305 GCA_014220935.1 Platorchestia sp. MABIK
CGTATTATGGCAGTGCATGGCGTATTATGGCAGTGCAAGGCGTATTATGGCAGTGCATGGCGAATTATGGCAGTGCATGGCGAATTATGGCAGTGCATGGCGTATTATGACAGTGCATGGCGTATTATGGCTGTGCATGACGTATTATGGCAACGCACGGCGTATATGATAAACATGGTGTATTATCATTTCATTTCCTGGCGTAGCTCATATTAAGATTATTAAACGGAGGTGCATAGCATATCCTGACATAGCATGGCTTATTTTGGATGAAAATTATGTACTGTAGTAGAAAAGGAAGTAATACGGCAAAATAGGTATGTTGTGGAAGTGCAAGGCGAACTTTAGCAATTCATGGCGTATTATAGCAGAACATGACTCATAGCAATACATGATGGCATATTATGGCACAACAGAAAACATCATGCCAGAATATGGTGTATTACAGCAATATATGGTAAATTACTGCCAACATAGTATAAATTTATTATGGCTGAACATTGTGTATCATGGCAGTATATGATTTTTGGAGCAGAACACTGTATATGAGATTATGAAAGAAAACGGTGTGTTATAGCAAAATAAGGTGTATTATAAAAGAAAATGATGTATTGAAACAGAACATAGTGTATTTCAGCAGAACACGGTATATTATAGCAAACTAAGGTGTATTATGAAAAAATGGGATGTAATGGAAGACTACGGAGTATTATGAAAGAGAATGGTACATTATAGCAAACTACGGCGTATTATGAAAGAAAACGATGTACTATTTCAGAAGATACAGTATTTTAGCCTAGGGTCAGCCACAACAGAAGTTGTCGCATAAAACGCTGGAGCAACATTAGCCAGAGCGAGGCAGGCTCCAGGGAAGCATCCTATGGGCTCAATCTTCATTTTTGCAGCCCGCAGCGGCCCCTCTGAATGGCCTGCCCCAGCCGCCACGGCGCTCTCATTCCGCTCCTGAGTCGCCCGTGCTAAATCTCTATTGTGAACCCTCCGGCACCTGCATGTTCGGAATATACATGAAATGCTAACTCCGGCACCTTCTTGCTCAGAATCTTCCTGAAATGCTAACTCCGGCACCTTCTTACTCAGAATGTTTTATATGCTAACTCCGGGACCTTACACAGCCCCTACATATTCAGAGTTTATTTAAAAAGGCTAACTCTAGTACCGTTTCATTTAGAATCTATTTAAAATGCAATCTCCGGGACCTTCTTATTCAGAATTTTCTGAATGCTGCAACACTTTTACGTAGATGGTCCATCTAGACTGATAGCCTCACAGCGCCTGTTGGTTTTGATTACAGGCGGAAGAAAGGGGCTTTTTGACACGGGATGTTCGGAATAACGTCTTCAGAAATTATTTACAAGACACAGGGATTACTTACATTGCTGGGAGAGTGGTAACGCGAAGCTCAGATTTTTGCGATAAGACTTTGGGTAAAATAAGTTTGAAAACTCATTGTTTTCTTCCTTCACGCATAAAAATTATATAAATAAATGTAAAATTCCCCATATTATTTCCAGGATGTTTACCCATAAATCTTCAATAACCACAGAGCTCCATATATGGCGTGCAAGAAACCGCATCACAAATCACCAGACGCAGAAGGCGGCCATCAATGAAGTAATGCAGGGATTCGAACTTCAGAAGAGAAACACAGTAAATCACGCTTTAGGTGTGAATTTTATAGAAGTTTACGGGCCATTTGCAGGTCAATCTTTAAGCTAAACCTAAAACTTCTGAATTATTATACCAAAACTAGCCACAAGCTGGAAGAAACTACTCAATAAGTTGCAGTGTTGATAAAACTCAGCGGAATTTTTGTCACCACAAAGATTCACACTTAACTCAAAAGAGCCAGCGCACAATGTACCCAAAGCGTTACTTTGGGTATATAACTTTAGGTTTACGTTCTAATTACTTAGACTGTATTTACTGTATCAGGTGGTGCATGAGCGTGCATTACTTAGACTGCATTTGCTCTGCCAGGTGGTGCAAGATCGTGCATTACTTAGACTGCATTTGCTCTGCCAGGTGGTGCAAGAGTGTGCATTACTTAGACTGCATTTGCTCTGCCAGGTGGTGCAAGATCGTGCATTACTTAGACTGCATTTGCTCTGCCAGGTGGTGCAAGATCGTGCATTACTTATACTGCATTTGCTCTGCCAGGTGGTGCAAGAGTGTGCATTACTCAGTTACTACTTACTCTGCCAGGTGGTGCAAGATCGTGCATTACTTATACTGCATTTGCTCTGCCAGGTGGTGCAAGAGTGTGCATTACTCAGTTACTACTTACTGCTACGGTGGTGCAAGATCGTGCATTACTTAGACTGCATTTCCCCTGGCAGGTGTCACAAGATTGCGCAAAGTTCTGAGCGTAAGAAGCAAAGCCTGACTGGAGCGAGGAGAAAGTTTTGAGGAGGAGAATACGGAGAAAGACTTAAAATACTCGGCATCGACCAGCAGGAGACGGAGGATTGATTTTGATTAGACGGTCACGCGAGGCCGGCAGCGTGCACGCGTCTCGGCAGGTGAGCTCGGGTGAGAAACTCTACGGGAGTCGCTTCCAGGAGTTCAAATTTTAATTTTGGATTGTTTATTACAGCACTATTACTTTGCAAGAATCAACAAATTTATTTATCAGGCCAGAAAACTCTACGGGAATCGCTACCAGGAGTTCAGATTTTAATTTTAGATTTTTCATTGCAACATTTTCACCGTGCAAGAACTCACGAATTTATTTTTAGAACGAGCAAGAATTAAAGAGCAGTAGATTTTTGGGCCAGTAACCGCACTGTTGTGAGTTTGAATTTACGTTCCCTTTTTTGTGCGTGTAAAATGAGTTCCTTTGTAGACAGAAACTTTCGATAAATTTCGCGACTGCCAGTTGAATGAGGCAGAGGTTAGTAACTCCCTGATCGCATGTTGCGTGAGAAGCCAAAATAGAATTATTTATAGACATGAAAGCAAGGGGCGAGGCAGCATCACTGGACGCAGGAATAACACAGCAATGACAGGGGGAGCTTCTCCATGTCACAATTACTTCGAAATTACTCCGAAATTACTCCAAAATTACTCCAAAATAACTCCAAAATTACTCCAAAATTACTCCAAAATAACTCCAAAATAACTCCAAAATAACTCCAAAATTACATAAAAATTACTTCAAAATTACTCCGAAATTACTGTAAAATTACTCTAAAAATACTTCAAAATAACTTCGAAATTACTCCAAAATCTCCCCAAATACTCCAAACTAACTCCAAAATCTCCAAAATCACACCGAAATAACTCCCAAATTACTCTAAAAATACTCTAAGACGACCCTACACATTCGGGCAACAGAGCTGCATCTGGCAACCAAAAAACTCACATTCTGGCAACAAAGCTGGTTCAGCATCTGGCAACCAAGAGGAATGAAGATCTGGCAACCTACAGCTGACTGATAGCGTAATATTTTAATACATAATTTTTTTCAAAACAAATATAACTTAAAAGCAAAAAACGGCACGACACGCACGAGCGAGACAAAGCAGCCGAAAAAAACACAAACAAGTGTAGAGGAAACGTGCAGTTAGTACGTTTCAGTGTGCGAAAGTGTACGAACGTACACTGAGGGGTGGTACGTGTAAGAGGAAGTGAGTGGGGAGGAGTGGGGAAGAGTGGGGGGAGTGGGGGGAGTGGGGAGAGGTGCCCCCGTAACCCCAGTGCTGGGAGAGGCGTAATCTGGCGGTGATGCCTTGAAGCACGCGACTGTCCAGTGGTCCCCTCCCCTCTCCTCTCCTTCCCACACCTCGCCACACCCACCTTCCTCCCCTGCCACTCCTTTCCTCTCACCCTCACACAACCCCACCCTCACCCCGCTTCAAACACCCTCACTAGCAGTGCATGCATCTGTTTGTGTTCAGGGCTCCACGTAGCACATGAGGGTAACTCTTCGATATGTGAGGGTAACTCCCTGACACATGAGGGTAACTTTATACATGAGGGTAACTTCCCGATACATGAGGGTAACTCCTCGATATTTGAGGTCAACTCATAGGCTTTCATTTCATTCATAAGAATAGATACGCAGTTTAATTTATGGTTAATCAGTGAAAGAAAAATATGCTCACAGGTTTGCACGTGTTCCGTCCAAAAGACTTCCTATTGAGTCTGTTAAACGAATTTTTTTCGTTATTATCCATCTCTAAATGCACATTGAAGTGAAAATAATTATCCTGCAGCAAGATGCGAACATTAAATCACGTCGTGTAACATAAATGAAACAAAATTTATGTCAGAAGATCTATTGTGAAAATATAAAAGAAAATATAAACCATTAAAAAGTCAACACACCATACAACAACGAGGATTGTAATCTATTCATCAGCTAGAGCCGAGAAAAATTTCTTAAGAACGAAACATGAGAAAAATTTAATCCAAAAAGCTCATTTTCTCATTATTGACGTCAAAACACCATCTGATGAGCGATGAAAGTATTTCACTAAAAGTTCGGTCTATGAAATTTCTTTGCCAGTTTAGATACTTGGAATTGCAGCTGGTGAAACTTCACACCGAGCTCCATAAGTCAGGCGATCTCTGTAGTTAATCACGAAAATGACCAAAGTAGCTAATAAATAAAGGCAATCACGGCACAAGTAGCAAGTGGTATGAGCCGATCCGTTACTTTCGAGCAGATTATTGAGCCTCTGATACGAAGGACGAGATTTCGAGGGCAGAAAATTAATGTAAGACGAGCAGGCCGTCATTTGTCAGAGAGAAGCACCGCCTGCAATCACGGCATCAATAAGAGCACACTTGCGAAACTGTCGAAAATGAGTCATTCGAGACCTGCTTCTGATCACCCATTACTGACACTGAAAGATGCGACTTGCCTAGCGGTCACTGTAGCCGAGTGGTGAGAGTGCGCCCATCACGGGAAAGCGTCAGCAGTTCGAATCCCGGCAGTGGCGCCCGGTGTTTCTCCCCGTTGAAAAAAGGGTGAACTCAGCCACAATTCCCCACTCTATCCAGGTGTCGGAAATGGGTACCGGCTTGACCGGGGGTGACCGTCATGGCGTCCAGGTGTTAGTTATAAGGCATTTGAAAAACCAACGTACAAGATGAAATGCATCAAGCTTGATTGAAAAAGACCATCCTTCTTGCTCAGAGTGGCCCCGGTGAGTAAGTGCTCTCACTTCTCATCCTCGGCACTCATCGCACTGTCGAAATTACGCTCATTCATCAGGTGAAGTGCGATAAGGTCACTCATGTGAGTCAAATTACCCAAACTTGTACTATTGGAGTGAAGTTAGGAGGCTTTAATCCCTTATCGACGCCGCATACTTTGGCCTCGACAGAGTCATTTGGCGCATAAGTCCAGTCTGTTGACACGAGTCATATTTCTGCCATCGCGTTCTGTAGTTCTAACCTGATAACACTATTTAGTGACCTCTTTGAGAGACTGCAGGTGTTCCTCAATGACCTACCTCAAGTTGCTGATTATAGCTTTAACAATATGAGTAATTTGCTACGAATATTTTGGCTACAATTACAATGATTAATTTGTTTCACTGCATGTTATACATGAACTTTTTTCCCTCAAAATACTCATCCTGCTATCGAAACAAGAAGAGAACACGTCAGTGATCCAGCAGTACGAGTAAATAACGGCCAAAATAAATAAAATAACCTCTAAAGTAACGTGATTTGTACAGGGGCGAAGTTCAAAATATGGTCTTACTTGCACATGTCACGCAAAAATTAGCACAAAAATGAGCGTTTTTAGATATAACTCACGACAATATTGAAATTAGGACCTGGTCTCAAAATGAAGCGACGTATTATAAAAGACTGAACATTTTGCCACTACAATCACCCAACAGTTTGGCCCGCTCACACCACTCACGGGAACACCTACAAAAATAGCACTAGCATCTGGACCGATAATGATGGTAACTCGGCAGCAGAATAATCAGCAGCAGGTATGGTGTTAATGCATAGTAGACCGTACAGAGACTGCACAACATGATGCAGTGGCATGATGCAGTGGCATGATGCAGTGGCATGATGCAGGGGCATGATGCAGTGGCATGATGCAGTGGCATGATGCAGTGGCATGATGCAGGGGCAGTGGCATGATGCAGTGGCAGTGGCATGATGCAGGGGCATGATGCAGTGGCATGATGCAGGGGCATGATGCAGTGGCATGATGCAATGGCGTGATGCAGTGGCATAATGCAGTAGCATGATGCAGTGGCATGATGCAGTGGCATAATGCAGTGGCATGATGCAGTGGCATGATGCAGTGGCATGATGCAGTGGCATGATGCAGTGGCATGATGCAGTGGCATGATGGTATGGCATGGCGCAGCAGCTAGGTTAGGCTTTGGCAGAACACACGGCAGAAAATACAGCGTATAATTTTGTTCACACACAATTGTGTCCTCACGCACACACACACGCATACACACACACACACACACACACACACACCGCCAACCGGCACCACGTCCGACATGACAAAACACGAACCAAACTTTAGAATAAAGATTTATGCAGCGCAATTAACGCATAAAACGCACAAGTTGAGCTATTGGAACGAGCTCAATGCGGCGAGCACGTCGAAATTTCATAAGACATGTGGGAGATGAAGACTAACTTTGCGTAACTGCAGCGCAGGTCCGGTTCAAAAACAGCAAATGTAGCTTTATTTCGCAATAAAAGCGCAAACTATCGCACTATTGTGGGACGGAACAAGTCCCGGGGGAGCGAGAACGCTCGCCCGCTCGGTTTTCCATGAGTACTTTAATTTAAAAAAAAAATCCCGTTGCAGTAAATTCATAAAAAACTGCACTAAAAAAATCCTGCTGCAAGAAATTCATTCAAAATGCATACAAATGTATAAAAAATATCCCGCTGCACGGAATGAGTAAAAGTTCATTTCCGAGAGCTATTTATTGACGCGCGAAGCTAAAGCTACTCGTGAAATGCGCTCGAGTCCAGCATGCAAAAAAAAGCAGTATGGTAAAATAAAATGACTTTTTTATGCCTCCAACAGAAATGTATTTCTCGCGGACATTCATTTCAGCGAGCATGGATGTTTATTTTGTCATCCTTTTAATTAACTCAAGTACTTTTGCTGGGCTCAAATTACAGCGATCTGTAACCCCTGCAAAATTCGATCTGTAAAATTCCAGCGTTCTGTAACCCCTGTAAAATTCGTTCTGTTAAATTCCCGCGTTGTGTGAGCCCTGTAAAATTCGTTCTGCAAAATTCCAGCGCTCTGTAGCCCCTGTAAAATTCGTTCTCCAAAATTCCAGTGCTCTGTAACCCCTGTAAAATTCGTTCTGTAAAATTCCAGCGTTCTGTAGCCCCTGTAAAATTCGTTCTCCAAAATTCCAGTGCTCTGTAACCCCTGTAAAATTCGTTCTGTAAAATTCCAGCGTTCTGTAACCCCTGTAAAATTCGTTCTGCAAAATTCCAGTGCTCTGTAGCCCCTGTAAAATTCGTTCTGCAAAATTCCAGCGCTCTGTAACCCCTGTAAAATTCGTTCTGCAAAATTCCAGTGCTCTGTAGCCCCTGTAAAATTCGTTCTGCAAAATTCCAGCGCTCTGTAACCCCTGTAAAATTCGTTCTGTAAAATTCCAGCGTTCTGTAGCCCCTTTTAAAATTCGTTCTGTAAAATTCCAGCGTTCTGTAGCCCCTTTTAAAATTCGTTCTGTAAAATTCCAGCGTTGTGTGAGCCCTGTAGAATTGGTTCGGTCAAATTGCAGCGTTCTTTGCTCTCCGTTCCGAAAAGTACCGCGGAATTTCAGGCAAAATCAAAACCTTGAGAAGAAGCACTTCTAAGAATGGCACCGAGAGGTAGAACTACGCGCTAATATTTCTCGCACTTCTGTTCAATTATCGAGAGCTTGGAGAGGGAGATAAATTCTCGCGAGGATGTCATTTGCAAGCTGCTTTTATATCAGGACCAGGCGCCAATCTTTTTATAAATCAGAGCTCTAACAATAAAAGAATTCAGCCTAGCTCCGAATTCACATTCATCACGAATAATTCAGAGCATTCATAGCTAATCACACACCCGCACGGAGATTTCATGAATGCTCTGGAGAAAGGAGAAGTGTTACTGAGTGTATTACCTGCAGTGCTACGTCATTTGTGTTGAGACTGACTGAATCGATGTGTGTGTGCACTGATTGCATGCATACTGAATGGCTGGTTGTTTTTAAGTATCTATGTTACGCGGCCGTAATACTACCATAAGTAAAACGGAACGGTACTTGTACGTATCTACGATACGCTGTCGTAATACAACCACAAATAAAACGGAACGGTACCTGTAAGTGTGTATCTCAGATACGCTATCGTAAAACAAACATAAATAGAATCGAATGGCGCCTTTCAGTCAAGTAAGAATATACTGCACGGTAGAGGAAACAAGGTAGGGTTTTTTCCACGGGAGAAAATACACCTCCTCTTGTTCAGCTGGCCAATAGAAAGACTTAATTACGAACAAACTTAATGGCGTCACCAAAGCGCGTCGTTAGGCCAATAGTGTCGCCAAATTTGAGGCTAGCATTGCTACCCGATGCAATTTGAGCGCTGCTATTGGTTCGCTGCCACGACGTCAGCATTGCCACACGGTCGATAAAAAAAGACTGGTTTGACCCTGCCTTGTTTCTTTTACCGTGATATACAGTAGAGTCGAGTGAATGAATGACCGCAAACTGAATGAAACGAGCTCTACCGCATACACACACTGAGCGAAGATTCTACAATCAAAATAAAATCCCGTTTTTGACCTGGTATTTTTAGAACCAACACATCAATTGAGTGGGTACTTACCTTTGGGTGAGCACGTCGAGGGAATGCGAGCTTAGGGTCAATCTGAGGGTAGAAAAAGAAAAGCGTCACTAATCGCCCAACCTACATTATTTACAGCAAAAAATCGTGGCTCAAGATGACGGATTGCCCCTACATTAAAGCGCTGATAAACCCCTAACTCTGAGCGATCGAGGCAACATTGTGACACAGAAGTGCAGCGTGAACAGCGTGTCTGAAATATGCTTCAAACGAGGAATTCTCGTGGATCATTTTCTAATGAAGAGTTTTGTTAGAAATAAGCGACTATATTTGAGACTTGTGGTCTAGTTAAGCGGTCACTTGTGGTGAGTGGCGCAACGCACAGTACCGAGAAACCGTATTGAAAGAAGAACTTATTTAAAATGAACAATGGTATCCAAATTACAAGGTAACGTGGAAGTTCGATCCTGCGAGGTTGCGCGGAATTTCTCTCACAAAATGCCGTCCAGAAATGGCTGTACAGTCACGATTAAAAAACTCATCCGTAAATAACATCTCATCCACAGTGAAATACTGTGAAAATCTCTCGTTCAGAACTCGCTCGTGTAATTCAAATTCTTGTGAAGTACCTGAAATTATTTTATAGGGCACGAAATTCTTGTTTGGTACATGTCGAATTACATGGTTAAAGTAACACAATGCAAACTATTTCATTGATAACTTTGACAAAAATTATAAATATATGCTTGCATTAATAACCCTGCTTCAGTCAATTATTCTAAAAACAATTTTTAATAGACAGCAAGAACATGCAGAAGGTTCATTCGTAATCATAGGAGACGCTGGAGAAAAGCCCAAAGCAAAAAGGGCAATTTGAACAAATTATTGCAAATGATTGCCAAAGCGTCATCAAAGATTCTCATTTCATCAAAGATTGCACCACAAGAACATGTCGCACTTCGAGATTGCATACCATGACACACACTTCATTAGAGATTGCACACCGTGACACACATACCTGCCCAAAGACTGCACCATCAGCAAAATTCCAAATCTTCCCCAAGAAAGTGTAGGTAAGCTCCAATGCTACCATTTGCCACCTCAGCCTCTGAGAATAATTAGGTGAATTTCTCAAGCCCTTCGTGCTCATTGGAGGGTCAATCTAGGGATTGCAGGTGACTTATTGCACACAATCGCGCAGCGGAACAATCATTTGCTAGCACTTCAACACACTTGAACACGTCAGTGTGTCAGGCGGGATGCTGAACTATTTATTGCACCATTGAGTACCACTTTGATGATAGTAATGATCACTGTACATATGAGTGTAATGGTCGCATAGATAAACAAGAGCAATATTTAATAATCCCTATGGTTCTGAGTGTCTTATTGAAAAGTATATATGAACAAGAACATGTGGCGAAACATTAATCTCATCTTGCTAGGTAATATAATTTTATTTCGTTTCGCTAGGCAATATAT